>RJWM01018638.1:0-40592 GCA_004363535.1 Dasyprocta punctata
CCTCACGCCTGCCAGGGCAGGCGCTTAAGGCACTGAGCCAAACTCCCGGCCCTGATTTTTTGAGGCAGGGTCGCACTATGTAGCTCAGGCCGGCCTTGCGCTCGCGTTGTAGCCCAAGCCGGCCTCGAACTCACAACGCTCCGCCTACCTCAGCCTCCCGAGTGCTGGGATTAAAGGCGTGCGCCACCACGCCCGGCTTGATGTTTGTTTTTTAAGACTGATGCCCTCGCCGGGAGTTTGGCTCAGTGGCTTAAGCACCTGTCTGGCAGGTGTGGAGCTGTGAGTTCAATCCCTGGTGTTGCAAAAAAAAAAAAGGAGGCTGAGGTAGGAGGAGCATTGTGAGTTCGAGGCCGACTTGGGCTACAACTCGAGGGCAAGGTCGGCCTGAGCTACATAGTGTGACCCTGCCTCAAAAAACCAGGGCTGGGAGTTTGGCTCAGTGGCTTAAGCGCCTGCCCTGGCAGGTGTGAGGTTGTGAGTTCGATCCCTGGTGCAGCAAAAAAAAAAAAAAAAAAAACAGGGCCAGGAGTTTGGCTCAGGAGCTTATGCACCTGTCAGGCAGGCGTGAGGTTGTGAGTTCAATCCCCGGTGCTGAAAAAAAACAAAAAAAGACTGCTGCCCTCATTGGGTTTATATTCTAGTGAGGTAAGGAGACAATAGACACAGTAAATAAGTACACTGTATAATTTCATTTTGGCAGGTGTGATTAGAGACCACCTTGTAGTTTATGCTGGCCTCTTACTAGCTATGTAACCCAGGCTGGCCTGGAACTTGCCATCTTTTTACCTCAGCCTGCCAAGTGCTGACATCACAGGTATGTGCCACCATACCTACCTGTAATTTTACTGGATTTTGTTTTTTGGAGACAGGGTCTCAATGTAGTTTGTTTGTTTATTTATTTAAAGATAGGGTCTGGTGGGCCTGGGATTTATCTCGGCAGCATAAGCACCTGACTGGCAAGCGTGAGGTCGTGAGTTCGTTCCCTGGTACACACACACACACACAATATATATATGTGTATATATATATATATATATATGTATGTATATATATGTATATATGGAATCTTGCTGTGTAATTCAGGCCGACCTTGACCTCACTATGTTCCCCCTCCCCTGGCTGGGGATCCTTCTGCCTTAGCTTTCCAAGTGCTGGGATTACAGCTGTACACTGCCAGGCCTGGTTCTCATTGTGGTATTTTGCTCTGTTTGAGTTTTTGGGACACAGTTTCACTATATAGTTCAGGCTGGCATTACAAGTGTGTACCAGCCTTATTGTGTTTCGTTTTGTTTTGTTTTTGATAAAGATTTTCTTTTTGTATTCTTTTTTTTTTTTTTTTTTTTTTTTTTTTTTTTTTGCGGCACCAGGGATTGAACTCACAACCTCGCGCCTGCCAGGGCAGGCACTTAAGGCACTGAGCCAAACTCCCGGCCCTGGTTTTTTGAGGCAGGGTCGCACTGTGTAGCTTAGGCCATCCTTGCGCTCGCGTTGTAGCCCAAGCCAGCCTCGAACTCACAACGCTCCGCCTACCTCAGCCTCCCGAGTGCTGGGTCTTTTTGTATTCTTTTAAATTGGTATTTTGCAATATTCACATTCATTTTGGGGAATTGATATATATGTATGTATGTGTAGTGGTATTATATATAAAACATTTTGGAGCAAGGCATGGTGGCACACACCTGTAATTTCAGCACTTGGGAGGCTGAGGCAGGAAGATCCCTGCCCATGTGAGGCCAACCTAGGCCACATAGTAAGTCTGAGGCCAGTCTGAATTGCAGAGTGAGACCCTGTCTCACCTCCCCCCAAAAAGAACCCTAAAAGTAGAGCTACCATTTGACCCAGCTATCCTACTCCTCAGTATATGCCTGAAGGAATTAATTAAAGCCAGCATATTACAGGGATAGCTGCATACCCATGCTTATTTTGCATACTTTACTAGAGGTGAAATACGGAGGCAGCCTAGGTGCCCATCAGTGGATAAATAGATAAAGGAAAAGTGCTCTGTATAGTTACACAATGGGGTACTATTCAGCCATAAAGAATGAAATTATGTCATTTGCAGGAAAATGGAGACCTGGAGGTCATCATATTAAGTGAAATAACTCAGTAAGAAACAAGTTTTCTTTCTTTTTTCTTTTTGTCTTTTTGAGATAGGGTCTCACTATGCAGCTCAGGCTGGCCTTGAACTCACTTTGTAACCCAGTCTGACCTTGAACTTGGACCAATCCTCCTGTTTGAGCCTCCCAAATGCTTTTGAATTGCAGGCATGTACCACTATGCTCAGCTATAAACAAAGTGTGTTTTCATTAATATGTGGAATCACAAAAAGAAAAAAAGAATGGTACAAAACGAAAATGGAAGATAATTATTCGACAAGAGAAGGGGAAGGGGGAAATGGAGGAGAGTTAAGGGTGGGTCGTGAGGGAATGGATCTGATCAAAATATATTCCATGCATGTACGAAAATACCATGGTTAAATCCAATATTTTGTAAAATTAATAGACACTAATAAAAATATTTTCATAAAAGAAAATTGGAAAAAATATATAGAAAAAAAAGAACCAGGGATTTAGCTCAGCAGCATAAGCACCTGCCTGGCAAGCACGAGGTCGTGAGTTTGCGTGCTGGGAGCTAAACGGGGTTGGCCCTTGTCTGACAGAGAACATTGTGAAAGGTGACCAAGGAGCACACAGGTACAGAACAGCTTGGGAAACAAATACTACTACATCCTGGGATATGAGAACTGGAAAGGACGAAGTATCCGAGAGAAAGGGACTGTAGAAGCCAAAAAGAAAAAGAAAGAAAGAAAGAAAGAAAGAGGGCCAGGTATGGTGATGCATGCCTGTAATCCCAGCACTTGGAAGGTTGAGGCAGGAGGATCACTGTGAGCTTGAAACCAGCCTGGGCTACAGAGTGAATTCAAGCCAGCCTGAACTGCACAGTAAAACTCTGTCTTGAGGATTCTTTTTTTTTCCAGCAGTGTTGCAGATTGAACCCAGGACCTCACACATGCTAGGCAAAGACTCTACCACTAAGCTACATTCCCAGCCCTATAGTGAACACTTTCAACAACTGTGCTACAAACTGGGCAATTTTAACAATATAAATGTATTGTCTCAAACAAAAAAAAAAGTATTGTCTCATAGCCCTGGAAGCTAGAAGTCCAAGGCATTGGCAGGGTTGGTTCCTTCTGAGGCTGGAAGAAGGAACTGTTCCATGCTTCTTGCCTTACTTGCTGGCATTGGTCACATTCTTAGCTCAGTGGTGGTGAACCTATGGCACATGTGGCCCAGTAGGTACACAGGCCTTCAGCTGGCGTGAGAGGCAAGTTGTCCCCACTGCCCCAGCAGTCAAGTGTTCTGGCTGAATTGCAGTGCTGGCGCTTTGCAGAAAGTAAGTGGGCTTTGGGCTGCAGTTTGGGTGCAGTCAAGTGTTCTGGCTGAATTGCAGTGCTGGTGCTTTGCAGAAAGTAAGTGGGCTTTGGGCTGCAGTTTGGGTGCTTGTCTGTAAAAGGTTCGCCGTCACTGCCTTCGCTTGTTGAAACATCACTTTGATCTCTGCCTTCATCGTCTCATGGCATTCATACTGGGTGTCCAAAGCCACCTCACCCTCTGCTTTGGCATACTGGAGATTGAACCCAGGAGCTTGCACTCAGCTACAGTTCTGGCCCTTTTATTTAATTATTTTTATTTTATTTATTTATTTTTTGTCACAACCTCACACCTGCCGGACAGGTGCTTAAGCCACTGAGCCAAACTCCCAGCCCTAGTTTTTTGAGGCAGGGTTGCACTATGTAGCTCAGGCTGGCCTTGCTCATGTTGTAGCCCAAGCTGGCCTTGAACTCACAACGCTGCACCTACCTCAGCCTCCCAAGTGCTGGGATTAAAGGCATGCGCCACTACGCCCAGTTTGTTTGGGTTTTTGAGACAGGGTCTCGCTATGTAGTTCAGGCTGGCCTTGTAGCCTAGGCTGGCCTCATGGCCCAGGCAGCAATCCTCCTGCCTCAGCCTCCCAAGTGCTAAAATTGTAGGCATGTGCCACCACTTGCAGCTTCAGTCATTCTAAAAAATTTTGAGGCAGGGTCTCTCACTAAGCCTGCTAGATTATTTATACTGAGTTCTAAATTATGATCCTAAAAAAAAAATTGTGACACTCTTGCCTTAGCCTCTCAGAATGCTGGGATTATAGGCATAAACCACTGTGCACAGGTTTTTTTTTAAATTTTTTTTTTCCTTGCAGTGGATCAAACCCAGGGCCTGTGCATGCTAAAACAAGCATTCCACTATTGAGTTACACCCCCAACACCTCTCTGCTTTTTAAAAGAACTCTAGGGATTAGAGGCAACCCTATTTATTTATTTATTTATTTATTTTTGCGGCACCAGGAATTGAACTCACAACCTTGCACCTGCCAGACAGGTGGCGCTTAAGCCACTGAGCCAAACTCCTGGCCTTAACCCTATTCATAATAATCTATTCATAATAATCTCATCCTCATCTTAACTAGTAACACCTGCAATGACAGTATTTCCAAATAAGGTCATTCTCCTGGGTGTTTAAGACTTCAACATATGAATTTAGGGGAGGAGGTCACAATTCAACTCATAGCGTTTTTTTTTTCCCTCGTACCAGGGATTTAACCCAGGACTTTTGCAGTGACCTCATTTCCAGTCCTTTTTAGGTTTAAAAAATTTTTTCTTTTAGTCTTCTTGAGACAGGGTTTTGCTATGTAGTTCAGGCTGGTCTTGAACTCACTTTGTAGCTCAGGTTGCCCCAAAATCCTAGTGATCCTCCTGCCTCAGCCTCCAGAGTGCTGAGATTATGCGCATGCACCACAACGCCTGGCAGCCTTTTTTTTTTAGAACATATTTTACTTTTCTACAGGATTTTGCAAAGATGCCTTGAACTTGAGATCCTCCTGCCTCAGTCTCACAGGTAGCTAGGGATACAGGTATGTGCCACTATGCCTGGATGACAGCTCCTTATTCTTAAGAGATCCCTGCTGAAGTATGTAGGTATGCAGTTCAGGGTGTCTGCAAGTTGTTTCCAAATGGTGTATGAGTTTGTTTTTCTTTACTGTAATGACTACTTGAAGCTGGGTACTTTATAAAGAAATGTTTATTTAGCTGACTATTTTAGAGGCTGAAATTCCAAGCAGTATTGTGCCCCCTCTAGCAAGCACCTCCTTGTCTATGTGACATCCTAGCAGGAGGTATTTTGGTGGGAGCAGGGGGAGGGGAGCTCAGATGGTGAGACAAAGCCAGAACACAGAGAGAGAGGCTCTTTCCTAACTCTCTCTTTCAAGAACTACCTCGGCCCCTCCTGGGGACAGCACTTCCAATGGCCTAACACACTCCCACTACTCCTTCCCTTTTGTTTGTTTGTTTGGGTTGTTGTCATTCTGAGACAGGATCTCACTCTGCAGTTCAGGCTGGCCTTGAACTCACTTTGTGGCCCAGGCTGACCTGGAACTCGTACTTATCCTCCTGCCTCAGCCTCCAGAGTGCTGGGGTTACAGTGTGTGCCACCACACCCAGCTAGCGCCTCCCATGAGATGAGTTTGAGGCTTGGAGAGGCAGGTAACTTGCGGGAGACAGCATGGCTACACTAGAATCCAGGTGGCCTGACCTCCCCAGACTGGGTTCCTATCCAGGCCATAGAATGTCATGGTAAGGGCCAGGGATTTAGCTCAGCGACACAAGTGCCTGCCTGGCAAGCACAAGACTGTGAGTTCAATCCCCGGGACAAACAAACAAATAAATAAAAGAATTTCAGCCGGGCGTGGTGGCGCACGCCTTTAATCCCAGCACTCGGGAGGCTGAGGTAGGAGGAGCGTTGTGAGTTCGAGGCCGGCTTGGGCTACAACGCGAGCGCAAGGCCGGCCTGAGCTACATAGTGTGACCCTGCCTCAAAAAACTAGGGCCGGGAGTTTGGCTCAGTGCCTTAAGCGCCTGCCCTGGCAGGCGAGAGGTTGTGAGTTCAAGCCCCAGTGCCGCAAAAAAAAAAAAAAAAAAAAAAAAAAGAATTTCATGGTAAACCTCCAAATCCCATTCCCAACCAGAAGGTGGCACTCTGCCTCTTCTCCAGACATAAGTCCCCTTAGCTTTAGGACCTGCTCAGAGCCTTAGGGCAGTGATGAAGCCCCCCAGGCCTGGCCTGATTTCAGAACTCAGGCCTTAACTTCCTTCCCCATTCAGCCCAGCCTTGAATCCTGGGTCCTTGCAGCTAAGAACACGTGAGATCCCTCCCAGACCTGACCTCCACCTCCTGCCTTGTGCTCTTCTCACCCGGGTGAGCAGTAGAGGCCAGATGCCCTGGGTGGGCCTCCAAATCCACCTCTGCCCCCACCCCCATGTCCCTGAGGCCACCCTCTGTCACCTGCAGAAACTGGGCTCCCGGGTGCTCAGGCTTGGGAGAGGGGAGGAAGAGGAGAGCGAGGTAGTGAATATACTTCCAGATGTAGCTGCCCACCTAGTCGCAGGTAAATTCTCCTCCCTCAAGTCACAGCTCCTGCCCACCCAGCCCTCCTGCTGCACTGTTTATGGGCTGGGGCGGGGTGGGGTACTGCTTCTAGGCAAGTTCCCTTGATACTTTGCAGACTGTCCCTTTGTTAATAAACTGTCCTGATTCACCCAACTTGAGTGTCACCTAATTCCTAAAAATGCAAGAAAGTTAACCCCAGTCTAACAGAAACACCCCTATCCCCTACCCTCCAGCCCTCATCTGAAACCACTGAACCCCAAGAGGACAAACCCAGGCGGGGAGGCCAGCAGCTTACAGAGTTGTCTTTATTGGTTTCTTGCTGTAGTTGTCTTTATTGGTTTCTTGCTGTTTCACAGAGCATCCTGGTCTATTCTTCCCAGGAATGTGGCTTTTGAGATAAATATTTACTTTGCCCCCCATACTTTGGTAGTGGGAGGTTTAATAAAAATAGTAATATAATAACAATAATGACTGTGATCGATAATAAAATGCCCCCTATGTTCCCCTAATACATAGTTGGTTGAAGCTTCGAGAAAAAGGATCCCCTTTTCTGGGAAGGGCCAATGAGTACCTGGAGACCCTCGGGTGGCCCTGCTGGGTGTCCATCTCCCATTGAGAAGCCCGTATAAATACCCCCCATCCCAGCCCCACCTAAAACTCTTCTCCCCTGGCAGATAAACTGACAGTGTCAGTCCTGCTCCCAGTCCCACCAAGCCTTCTCCAGAGACAGGACCCCCAGGTCTGGGTTCTCTGCCCAGCTCTCTTCTCTACCCCTCTCCTCTTGTTTCTCCCTCATCTCCTTCATTGATCCTCTTTATCCCTCTCCTCCTCTGGACGGCTTCTCTCTCCTTCCAATTACCATCCCTCCTCCTCCTCTTTGCCTCTCTTGCCTTCTTCACCTACTTTCTTCTTCCTCTTCTGTGCTTTTCTCTGAATCAGAGTCCTTTTTTTTTTTTAAGTACCTGTCTTTCCCACCCTGACCTTCAGCAGGCAACCTGACTCGCCCCATCTCAGCCTCTGCCAGGGGCCTGCCAGTGTGCACACAGGACCCCTGCTGGCTCCAAGGACCCTGTGCTCCTCCTGGCCCTCATCCCAATGCTTACAAGCTTCCCAGAGCTTGGCACTGGAATGAAGAGCTTTGGCACAATTAACCCTGGGCACCAGGGCTGTTCTATCCCCTGTGGCCAGCACAGGCTGGGATGGGAGCCGAGGGAAAAGGGGGATAAAGATGGGGAACAGGACCCCTACTCCTGGGAACCCAGGCCAGCCTTCCAGGCACCGCCCCACCCAGGCCCTCCCTGAGTCTGCGTGTTCACATGTCCCGGCCAGCCGGGGTACGGAGCTCCTCGAGCTCTTGGCTCCCTCAAGTCTTTCCGTCCTGGTATGGGGTGGGCCCTGCCAGTGGGTGTCACAGGGAGCTCTCCGACTCAGGGGCTGCAGGGAGGCTCCGAGGCCGCTCTGAGACCTGGAAGGGAGAGAAGAGGCAATCAGGCAGGAAGAGCGGCAGGCCTGTACCATCACTAGGCCGTGCCACCCACATGCCCTCCTGACACTCAGGGCTTGGAGGAAGTGACCTATGCTGTGTGGCTGGGGGAGCCTGGTCCCTGGAGAGCGAACACCTACTGAACTGTGAAGGGACCCACGGCCCTGTTCACTTATTCCATTGTGGATTCAGTCAACAAGCATGCTTTACCCTGGTCAGAGTGAAACCTGATCCTGGCCCTCAAGGATCCCACAGGTAAGTAGAGAGGACAGGCACCCAGAAGAAAACCACAGCACAGCAGGAGACAAGGTGACCACCAGATCACGTGGCCAGGAACACTTCTTTGAAGGCCACAGTGGCGGCCAGGCAGCCTGGGGGCCAATCAGGTTGAGGATGAAGAAGGACACTGGAAGGAGGGAGTTCTGGGTGTGTGCTGGGGGCAGTTGGGGACTTGGCTGGAGGGGGAGTGGGGACCTTCTCAGCTATTCTCAGGTCTTCCCCTTTCCCAGCCAGCATGGATGGCTCCATCCCGACTGCTGCCCCAACCCACTGGCTGGTCCTCTGTTAAGGCTCGCAGGGGCTGGGGGTGTCGCTCCCCAGCAGAGCGCTGGTCTAGCATTCCCTGGCCCTCGTCCCAGCACGGAACGAGGTTGAGGACGTTCGCTAGAGCTCCACTCTCAGGGCACTGCTACCGTGTGCTGCGACTGTGCTCAGCCCTCCCCCGTAGCACCATCTCCATTTATAGGTGAGATCAGCTCTAGATCAGTCAGAACCGAGAGTCCCATGCGCCTCACCTGCCTGCGAAGGGTGAGCGAGAGTGTGCAGAGGGCAGGTGGCCTCAGACAGGACGGCCCTCCCCCTGGCTCACCTTTGTCAGGGAGGCCGCAGGGCTCAGAGGTCCCTGGGGACAGGACACTGATTCGCTGGACAGAGATGTCCAAGGTTTCCTCTTCACTGCTGCAGGAGCGGAATGGGTGAACAAAATGCCTCGGTCACATTTGAGGGACCCGAAGTGGGTGGGGACCTGGGGCAGGGCGCGGAGTCCCGGAGGCTGTGGGGCTGCCCTTACTTGAGTCCGCGTCTCTAGGGAGGCTGTCCCTGCCCATGGACGAGGGGGGCCGCGACGCCTCTGAGAAGCTGTGGGGCCGCTGTGGGCCGGAGCCACGGGCACCTCGGGCCTTCTCTTCGGGAGCCTGTTAGGGGACAGTGCACAGCGTCTGGGACTGGGGAGCCCAACAGACCAGACCAACGGAAGTTTATCAGGGGCACTGGCCATCAGCTTCACGGCCACCAGGTAACCAGAGGCCGGTGATTGGCTCGCGAGCACCAGGGATCTTGTGATTGGCTCCCGCGCGCCAAGGAGGCCAGTGATTGGTTCTGAAGGACTCACCCGGGCGCTCGGCCGCCCATCAGTAGGTCCCATATGCACCAGATGGTTGAAGTTGGTGGGCGGTGAGATGAACTTGGAGCGCACGAAGGGGTCCTTCAGCATCTCCCTGCGGGCAGAGCAGGTATTCAGGAGCAGGGAAACAAAGGCGATGCCTCCCGGTCCCTCTCCGGAAGGTCTCCCCCACCCCAAGCGGCAGGCGCCGCCCAGCCTCAGCTGCCACACCTGCGCTGCTGCAGCCGCTGCTCGTCCGACACGCGGAAGAACCAGCGGCGTTTGCTCTTGGTACGGAACAGCTGGCGTCGGCTGTTGTCAGTGAGGTCGGGGATATCGAACTCGTCCTTTTCTGTGAGAGAAACAGGGAGCGAGGGTTCCTCACAAGTTCGCAGAGCCCGGAAGCTGGCCCTCGGGGTTACACACCCGCACGCGTGTAGGCGATCACGTTCCAGTGGAGACACGCGCCTAAGCTCACGCACTCCCTCACCTGCCAGCCGGTTCCTGAGGTAGGTCAGGCGGACCTTCTCAGTGCCGTAGAGGAACAGGGAGCCCTCTGCATTCAGAGGCCGCACCTGGGGCAGCAGGCACAGAGGCGAGTGAGGCCACGCTGGCCCAGCCGACTCCAGCGGGGCCCTGGGGGTCTGGGCAGCCCTTCACCTTCTTGAGCGGCACAGTCTGCACCCACTCTGCTCTCCTCACGTCGAACACGTCAATGGAGTTCTCGCTGAACACTGTCAGGTAGGGGGCTGTGTAACCTGCCGATGGGAAACGGCTGTGTTGTGCGGACCCCAGGCAAGGCAGGCAGCCCTCTGAGACGGTCTGCCGCTTTGTCCCATGGTGTCCTGTCACGGCAGACTGCCACACCCACCCAAAGCCTTTGCTCTGGAGACTGTCCCAGCCGCTCCGCCTGACTCCCTAACAATGAGCTGACAACCATGTGTACCGGCCGCACACCCACACGGTGCCAAATGTTGTTTTTGTTTTCCCTTCATTCTCCAACAACGCTGAACAGGCACTACTAGTATCACCCCTAATTTACAGAGGAGGAAATGGAGACCCCAGGGCCAAGGAATAATCACCCAACTGGTGAGGGGCAGATGAGATTTGGCCCAGGGTATGACACCTGCAATACCAGTCCAAACCCACAAGTCCCACCCCAAAAGAACCATTGCCTCTGAAGGAAGCTGTCTCTCTCCTGTATCCCTAACCCCATCACACCAGGTGCCAAGCCACCCCACTGCCCCATTCATTCCTTCATTCATCCCTCCAAACATCCATGGCCCTGAGGGTGTGCATGCCTGGGCTTGGTGTAGCATGTAAAAAAAGCCAGTTCCAACCCATTCTGCAGGCCTCCAGTGCACCAAACCAGCCATGATGTGGGTGATAAGAGCCAGGACAGAGGTCTGAATAAAGAGGTGGGGAAGCAAAGAGAAGCAAAGGACCAGTAATGGGGGCTGGCAGGGCAGGGACCATGAGGGCAGTAATGGTGATAACAATCCTAGTGGTCATTTGTGCAGTGGCTTCTAGTGCTGGGGCCTGAGCTGCCATTGGAGATGAACTTGTTAAGAGTTTGCCAGATATAGGACAAAGGAGGTCAGCTCAGGTAGGGGGAGAACAGAAGCAAAAGCACGAGAGACCAAGGTCCCAGGCAAGCCACTGAGACAGAACAGGAGGTGCCAAGCTCTGAAATTTGGGCAGGACCTGAGTTTCCTCTGACACGCCACAGGGTCTAGCACTACCCAGCCAGTCCTCCACTGGCCTTACCCCAGCCGATGGGTGCCACTGGCCACAACAGTTCGTGGCTGCGTGACTTGCGGCCGGCGCCATCCACGTAGACACCAGCAGTGGTGAACAGCAGGAGGAGCTCGTTGAGGCTGAGTTCCACGACACCCAGGGCCTCACCCAGGCCCCCTCGGGATGGCGGCAGCTCCTCAGGTGCCAGGCCGGCCCCCAGGGCTAAGGGCGCAGCCTCATTGAGCAGTGGGTAGAGAGCGAAGGCACCTGCGGCACCCACGCACAGGCGGTCGCCCAGCAGCCCCAGGCTCTGCACAGGTGCGGGTGCCTGCAGCTCCCGGATGCGACGCTGCCAGGGCCCTGGTCCTGGGCCCAGTTGGTAGCAGAGAACCTGCCGCTTGACAGCCACGCAGAGCACAGGGGTTCGAGCCTGCAGGATGCGCCCAGCTGCCAGCACCTGGCAGCCTCGAGACTCGGGGATCTTGGCACCAGCTGCCTCCGTGCTCTCCAGCTCGGCCAAAGCAAAGAGACGCACACTAGGGCCACGGCCGCACAGCACGGCCAGCAGGCCCGCGGAGGGACTCAGGGCCAGCTGTTGCACTCGGCGGCACTCGCCTACCTGGAAGATGTCTGCAGGGTTGAGGAGAGAGGAACAAGTGGGAGAGAACTCACCCAGTCCCCACCCTCCTCTTTCCGCTGGAGATGGTGCCACCCATGCCCACCCTGCCCAGCCCTGCATGTACCATTGTTGTGCAGGTGGATCACAAACAGCCCCTCCTCGGTGCCCAGGGCAAGCCGCTCCTGGTCTGGTAGAGGGTGAGAGAGGGGAAAAGATCAAGGGTCAAGGATCAGAGGCCCAGCCCAGGATCTGCCCTTGCTGAGCCTGATATTCTCTCTCTCTCTCTCTGGCTGTTTGACACAGGGTCTCACTATGTAACCCAGGCTGGCCTCGAATTCACGGTGATCCATCTGCCTCAGCCTCTCAAATGCTGTGTTATAGGCGTGCACCATCATGCCTGGCCTGAGCCTGACTTTCTTGAGGCCATGGGGATGGTGATCCTGTACAGTGTCCCCTGTTACTGGGCCCTTCTCTCTCATAGCAACAAGCTTGAATGGGGAAGGTCCTCAGTGGCAGGTGTCAGGGGGAGAGGCCCACTGTCTCCCTGTGGGATTCTGGGTACCACGTGTCATGGCCTAAAGCCTCGTTTTCCCCTTATGTAAACTGAGAGCACAGCTGCGGTGAGAAAGTGGTGAAGTAGTGCAAGGCGAATGCAGAGCAGAGCCGGTTACTCAATAGACAACATTGTCCCCTCTGGCTCCCAAATGTCCCAGGGGACCTGCACAATCTCTCCTGTGGCTCCCATGCTGAGTGGCTGCAGGGCTGAAGCTCCCAGGGGAAACCAAAGCGCTCTGGTTCATTTGTCTTTCCTTGCTGTCAATTATGGGGGGCCCTGCTGAGACCCAGGCTCCCACCGGTCCCCTGTGGTCGCCAGCTGCTGTAAGACAGCAGGACTGAGCCTCTCACTTGCCCCTTTATAAAGCCTTTGCTCTTTTACTCACATGATAATCTTTTATTTTTTTATTTTTTTGTTTTTTTATTCTCTCTTTTTTGAGACAGGGTCTCGCTATGGGGTTCAGGCTGGTCTTGAGCTCACTTTATAGCCCAGGCTGGTCTTGAGCTCACAACGATCCTCCTGCCTCAGCCTCCCAGCACTCGGCTGGGATTACAGGCATGTACCACCATGCCCAGCTAATCTTTTAGGTACAGCAGAACCTGAGAGAGAGAGCAACAGAGTGGAAAAGCCAGGTACCCGCTGTCCTGGCTTTCCACACACCTCTGCGGAGGAGGGCTGTGCCGTGAGGGTAGGTGTGCAAGGTGGGGCCCCAGCTCGAGGCCTTCACCGCTGTGCCTGTGCCAGCCCCTCCCTGAAGGCCTGGACTTCTCCCCCAGCCTGCTCGGGGTGGCACCCCTCTGCCCCAGCCTCACCGATGACGGCAGCGCACAGTGCGTGGGGCAGCAGAGGCAGCCCGTTGTCGTAGGCCTCCTTGAGTGTGTACACAGGCCGGGGCCTCGGCCTCGCCTCCAGCAGTAGCCGCTGCAGCTCACCCAGCACCTGCAGCCAGCGCTCACGCTCCCCCTCGCTCTCCGCCAGCAGCAGCACAGTGCAGGTGGTTGGCGGCACCGTCAGCTGGGAGGCTGTCACCTGTGGGCAGGGACCCAGGCTGGAGGGCTGTGGGCTGAGAGCCGTCCATCCTTCCTCCCTTCCCTCCACCAGCAGCCACTCGCTACCACTGAGTGTGTGTTTGCCAGGCACAGTGCTGGGCATGGCCTAGAGCAGGGGGTAAGTCAGACAGGGCACTCGGACAAGCACATGGCCACGTGCAGAGCCCTGCAATCCATGCCACAGTACGAGGAGGACAGGAACCGGAACACAGACTAGGCTCCTAAGACAGCCCAACAGGTGAAGGACGACAGCTCAGGGGACGAGCCGACCACCCAGGAGAAAGTCAGTGTGGGTGAGGGATGGGGCTGGCACAGGCAGTTCTGTGCAGAGGAGCAGAATCTGACGCTATAAAGGAGGTGCGTGGAGGCACAGGCACTCTGGGACTGGAGGCAGCAAGGTGTGGCCAAAGCAGAGAAAGATACCAGCGTGGAGGCGCTGGTGCTGCCTGTGGGGCCAGATCTGTGGGGCCTCACAGCCTCCTCAGGAGCCTCAGGATGGCGCTGGAGGTCACACCAGGCCCCCAAACAAGGCAGATTCCTGAGGCAAGCTGATGGTGGCTGCAGGATGAAGTCTGCTCTGGTGTCCATGTGAAGGTGAAGGCGGGGCCATGTTCAGCCACAGCCGTGGACAGTGGCCGTGGTGGGGAGGATGGTGGGGCCCATCCTGCCCGAAACACTCACCCTAAAGATGCGCGGCAAGTCCCTGGATTGGGCATGGATAACATCGGAGGCCAGGACAGGGATGGCAGAGAACTGGGGATCTCTGGGAGGTACAGGGGACAGTTAGAGTTGTACTGTCCCTGGCTGCCCCTCTCACCCACTAGTCACTTGCCCCATGCCCCTGCCCACACCCACCTCAGGTCCAAGGCCTGCAGGAGGGCAGTGCTTGCTGGGCTGGCCCGAGGGTCAGGGGCATCAAACAGCAGCAGGCGTGAGTCACTGAGGGCCGCGTATACCCGCTGCCAGCCCCGCCGGACACCAGAGGGCCGCGGCACCTGGGGGAGGCAGGCATGGGAGGGCTGCCCGGGCCCTCGGCCCCCTTAGCCCCCCTCTCTCCTCCCTAGCCCCCGCTCACCGACAGGAAGCCCTCATAGGCAGTGCCTGTGCCTGTTTCCGGGTGCACTCCCAGGGCCGTGCGGAGGAGGTCGGGGGGCACGGGGCAGGGCGGGGCCTGTGGGGCACAGGTTGAGTGACAGAAGAAACCGCAGGCTGCAGGGAAAGCAGAGAAGTTGAATAGTGCGACTGAGCCAGGATCTGAGCCTTCCCAGCCCCACTTCCCTGGAGGCCACAATGGGGCCCGAGCTGTCACCAACTGCCCACAAGTGGGAAAAAAACTGAGAGGGAGAAATTAGACCAGGAGGCACCAGGGACCCTGGGTTGAGAGGAACGGCCCAGGGGTGTCAAGGTCACACGTGGGGGCTGTGGCTGGAACACAGGAGGCAGGTTTGGGGGGGATTCTCACCATCACAACCCAGGCCTTGGCGGCCCAGGCCCAGCATCAGCGAGGTGCAGCGGAGGCACTTGGTGGGGGATGGGAAGCTCCGGGGGCGCAGCGTGTGTGAGCTGGGCTGTGGTGGGGTACATGCCATCACCCACGTGGGCAGGGCAGGCGGGCAGGGGGCTGAGCCAGGTGGCTGCCACCTCTGAGCCCCAGCAAGTCTACAGAAGCAAACTCACTGCTGCCGCCACTGCTACCCCAAACTTGGACTGCCGGTCACGGTGCCCACGGAGGGCCCCCACCAGCTCCATGGACACCAGCACAATGGCTCGGTGCTCCCACCCTGCTCCGCCCCTTGGCACTGACCTTAGCAGGAAGGCCTTCTGCAGGGGCAGCAGTGACAGCAGGCACCCAGGGGAACACGGCCTGCAGGAGGGCGAAGGAGCAGATGAGAAGGGTGGGGTGCAGGGCACGCAGCCCACACCTCCGGGGCGCCTGCCTGTGCTCACCCCCATGCGCAGGCTGCGGCGGCCCTCTGGCCTCAGCTCCGGCTCTACCGCAGGCTTTGGGCTTTCTCCTGAGATGCCAGAGTCCTTAGCAGACTCCTTCTGGAGAGGAGAGAGAAAGGGACAAAGTGAAGGCCCCGGTGCCTCTCCCCACGACTCCTCCCCAACCAGCCCCCCACCTGGTTCTTACTTCTGTGTTCCAGAAGGACAGGAAGGGAATGAGGGAGTTTGAGGGCTTGGTGTCTGCAAACAGAAAGCACGGGTCGCTCAGGGTGAGGGTCCTGGTTCCACCCTCAGTGAATGTGGATGTGACCGCAAGCTATGAGGTCAGGGCAGCGTGGTGCGCAGCAGGTGCTCAATAAGCAAAGGGGAACTGACACTGAGGCGTGGGGCAGAGCGGGGCTGGAGCAGGACCCTAGCTCGGGTGAGTGGGAGCACTGGCCACTCACCCCCTGGTGTGCGGGCCCGCAGCTCCTCCCGTAGTGTAGCCAGCTCCTGCTGCAGGGCCTGGTTCTGCTTCTCGGCCTCCTCCAGGCGCCTGTGGGGGAGGGGACAAGGGCTCGCCACAGGCCTCTCTGTGGGGACCCAGGTCCGAGGCACATGCCCACTCCAGCCTCACCGCTCCGCCTGCAGCTGGGCCTCCTGCACCTGCGTCAGCCGCTCCTGCAGCCCCTGCTTGGCTCGGATCTCAGCATCCAGCGCTGACTGCAGCTCCAGCCGTGCCGAGGCCTCCATCTTCTGCAGACGCCGTGCCTTCCACTGGTGGTCCTGGTGGCCACGGGACACCCCCATAAGATGCCCTCTGGGCCTGACTGCCTTGGAAACTCCTTCCCACTAGTGTACACTGCTGCCCACGCCACTCAGCCGGGCCCAGCCTCAGCTCTGCCAGCCCCCCACTCCCACCCCAGGGTGCATCTGAGGCTCACCAGAGGCCGGGTGGCGATTGTCTGGGTGCCCACATTCCGTAAGGACTCCAGCTCCTCAGCCATCTTGGTGGCCAGGGCCTGCAAGTAGCCTCTCGAGACCTTCTCATCATTCACCCTGATTGGGAAGGGGCTCAGGGTCAAGAGCCAGGCACCCAGACTCACCCAGGGGACCTCCCTAGCCCGGCAGCACCCACCAGCTGAGGATGTCTGCGATCTGGGCCTCCCAGTTGCTCTCGGTCTCCCGCCGCTCGCCCTCCAGCCGCTGCTTGCTCTGCAGCTCCTGCTCCAGCTCTTCAGCCAGCTGGGGGCCAGGTGGAAGGTGGGCTTGGTCCCCAGGTGGCCCGTCTCACCTGCTCCAGCCAGCCAGGACCCCAGCAGCCCCGTCCACCCACCCTGCCAGCACCCGACCTGTCCCTTGCCGGCTGTCACCAGTGCTCTGCCAACCACCCTGCTCACCCGCTCCTGCTCCCGGCTCAGCCTCTGGTTTTCCTCACGCAGCCAGCACAGAGCCTCCTCCTTCCCGCTGGGCCTAGGGAGCAGAAGGCCAAGGCCATGGTGGTGATGGTGGCTGTACAGTCCACCGGTCCGGCCCCATCCTGCCAGCCCTGCTGCCTGCTCACCCACAGCTGCCAGCCTGTTTCAGCTGTTCCCGCAGGGCAGCCACCTCCTTGAGGAGCTGGGCCTCGTGAGGGCCCCCTTCCGATGGTCCGGTGCCGTTGGTCTCAGAGGCCACGTGGATGGTCTTGAGGATGTGCAGAGCGGTCAGGGCAGAGCCCAACAAACCACCCCATGCCAGGACACAGGCCTGGCTCTGGGGGCTTCCGGCAGTCAGGCTGAGGGGGACACCTCCTGCCAGGGGGGGTGAGACCTCACTACCTTGGTCTGAGAGGACTCCTCCTCAAGGCTTTGCTTGTGCTGTCCCCGGAGCCTTGTTACCTCCTGGCTCAGGTTGGCCACCTGGGTTTCCAGCTGTGACAGGGTATAGAGGCGGGCCAGTCTGACTTTGCCTACCCCAACCCTTCTGCCCCACCTTGCCACAGACCTGCAGGATCTGACAGCCACGCTGGGCTCCCAGATGCCCCCTTCCTGCCACAGTGTCCTGGGTCATGGGCGGTGCAGAGGCACAGAATGTCTCCAGCACTTCAGGCTCCCCAGGCCTCCTCCCATGCTGGGCATCACTGGGGCGGGGCTCAGCTGTTCTCCCCTCCCCTTCCACTCCCTCCACCTACCTCTCTCCGGGCATCCCAGACTTCCTCCACCTGGGAGCTCAGGGCCTGGATCTGGCTGGCTGTGGCTGCCTCTTTCTCCTGAGCCTCCTGCAGCCTCAGCAGCAGCTCCTCCTGCAGGCTCTGGGCTCGGCACAGTTCTCGTGCCTGTGCCTGCAGCCCTGCTCGGGCCTCAGCCAGCTCCTGGGCATCCAGGGCGCAGAGGACAAGGCCTGGTGAGTCTCTGTGGTATGGAGTCCTGAACCACCCACCTGCTTCACGTGGGGAGCTGGTCCTTACCTGCTGGAGCTGGTCCTTCTCCTGCTGTAGGTCACTGACTTGGCCCCGGCTATCAACAAAGGACTCATCCATCTGGGACAAGGAGGCCTTACTGTCCTTCAGCATCTCTGCCAGGAAAAGCCACTGAGTCCCAGGCATACTGGGCCAGCATGGCTGGCGCCGCCATGGGCAGCATCTCACAGAACCTTTCCCAAGGCCCGTTTTCCACAGGCAGGTTCGGAGCCGCCTTCCCAAGGTCACAGAGCACATACAAAGGAGGGGCAGCACGGGGGCCAGGGGGGCTTGGCATGGGCTACGCCAGGGTGGGGAGGGTTACCTGCCAGCCTCTCCCTCAGGGTCTCCACTTCCTTCTGCAGCTGTGCCAGCTCCTGGTGGTCTGAGGGGCCCCACGGGTGAGCAGCCAAGCCTGGAGTAGCAGCCCCAGGGCTCCTGCACACAGCCCTGCCCCAGCTGCCCTTGTACCTTGGTGCTCCCAGGTCAGCTCCACCTTCTCCTCCTCCAAACAGCGGAGCTTCCGCTCCCGGGAAGCTGGTAGCTCAGAGCTGCTCTCAGGACTAGGGCTGGGGGAAGGCAGGAGCAACACAAGTTGGAAGAAACTCACCCCGCAAAGCCTCATCTATCCTCCCGCATCCAACCATTCATTCATTCAAGACCCAGCCACCACCACCCCCTGGTCCCAGCTCCTGGCCTAGGGCTGGGCTCTGAGCCAGGGACAGAAACAGATCAAACCAGACCCTGCCTTCAGGACAGCCTGGGCCACCTTGGCCTCATGAGCTGTGTGACCTTGGAGAGTCACCTAAAATGTCTAAGCCTCAGTTTCCTTGCTGGACAATGGAAGTTCTAACAGGGCCTCTTCGGAGGCCTGTCAAGAGGCCTGGGCTAGGTGCCAGGCCTAGGGCAGTGGCCCTTGGATGAGGGCTGCTCAGAGCATCCCCCTATCTCAGCCCTTGCTTCCATCTCATGGTGGCCGCACGAATGGGACTAGGTGATCCTCCTGCCCATTTTACAGAGGCATAGATTGAGGCTTAGGGCAGTAGAAGCCCTTCATACTTCAAGTCCAATGGCTTTGAAACAGCAGTGCAGGGTGCTGAGGGCCCCGTTCTGGAATGTGGCCAGAGGTACAGCCACGGCTACTCCTGGACACTGATAATAGGAAGGTGCCAAAAAACCATTCTACCCTCTTTCCCAGGGTCCTGACAGGCTACATCCAGAGTAATCCAGGTCGGTTTCTATCTAATAAAAAATCTCTCCCCATATGAAAGGACAGGAGAAATAAGGCCCAGCAGGTGTGAGAGCTAGACTCACCGGCCAGAGGTATAGGTGAAGCCCACGAATGGCAGGTGGTGGCCAGAGAAGGACCCATGGGAGGGTGGTGGCAGGGTATCCTGCAGAAGGAAGGAAAAGAGTCAGAGCCAAGTAGGCACAGCTCCAGGGTGAGGCTCAAGAAACAGGCTGAGGCAGAAGGATTAGCACAAGTTTGAGGCCACCCTGAACTACATAGCAAGACCCTGTCTCAAAAACAAAAACAAAAACAAAAAAACTAGCAGGAATCCTCCCCTCCCCTAACCCCACCCAGGGACCAGTCCAACAGCTGCTTACTCAGGTGTGAACCTAGGAGGACAATACAGCCCCTACCAAAATGGACTACAACTCCCATGAGCCCTTGAAAGTAAGGTCTTCCAGGGACTGCCGGGAATTCTCTTTCTTACATGAATTCTGGTTAATAGGATGACTCCTAGGGTCAAAGCACCTTCACTTGGTACAACCTGCTCAGTGTAAGTCAACTGAGCCAGGTGAACCACAACTCTCATGAGCGCCTACGGTCCACAGGCCTCACCCCAGCCTAACAACTGCTCTAGAGACTCCTGGAGGTTCCCAAAATCCACGAAGACCAGGGTGACACCCTCCTGCAGTGGCATCTGCCACTCACAGGATGGTTGAGGGTGTCATCATCAACATCGAAGTTGGAGGTGTCCACAGGCCCTTGAAGCTCAGGGATATAGGGGGCAGTGGTAGTCGCCAGCTGCTCCCAGTCCACACCCTCAAAGAAGGGATGGTTCCGGAAGTCATCCAGCCCACCACGGCCCAGCCGCTCCTCCTGGCGGCACAGCAGCTGGCGGATCAGGTCCTGGGCACTGGCTGGCACGTCAGGCACGTCAGAGGGGAACTGCAAATGGTCCTGTGGGCCAGGGAAGGGAGCACGTGATCAGCTGAGGGCCCACGCTGGCATGCTGACACCTCTGGCCACACAGGAGAGTCCCGCTGCCCTCCGGGGAACCACAGAGCCTGTGGCCAGACCTCGTGGTTCATGATCTTGCCGTAGGTTTCCACCAGAGATTCCGCATAGAAAGGCGTTTCCCCGAAGAGCAGCTCGTAGGCGCAGACTCCCAGTGACCACCAGTCACACTGTGGGCCGTAGTGGCCCTTACCCTCCTCCATGGCCTGCAGGATCTCAGGGGAGATGTAGTCTGGTGTCCCTACTGCCACGGATGAATCCACCTGTGGACAGAGGTGTTGCAGTCAAGCCTGGCACCTCCACTCCCCAGGGGCAGGACTGCTCTGGCGCTGCCTCCTGGGGCCTGATGCACCCTCTGCTAGCCTGGGTGCCCCTCATCCCCTTGAGAGCTTGGCCTGTCTGATGTCCCCGATTCCCATTCTAGGTGAGGTCCTCACCATGCCACTATTGTTGAGTCGCAGACAGGAGCCAAAGTCAGCCAGGCGGATGTGCCCATTCATGTCCAGCAGGATGTTGTCTGGCTTCACGTCCCTGAGGGAGGGCAGGGAGATGAGGGGCTCAACCCTGCATGTGGATGCGTGTTTAGGCATGTGCCCAACTGCGCATGTTAGCACATGCCTGTAATCCTAGCACTCCAGAGGCTGTGGCAGGAGGATTGCTGCACGTTTAAGGCCAGCCTCGGTTACATAGTGAATTCAAGGCCAGCCTGAGCTACATGGCAAGATCATGTCTCAAAAAAAAAAAAAAAAAAGGCATATTCCCAGGTGTACACCTGCACGTGTTCTCAGGAGCTCCTGCGTGCACACGTGAGCCATGCGAGTAGTGCGTGTGTGTAACAGGGAGAACAGGCTGGTAGCCAGGAGAAAGGAGGAGACGAGACTGGTGGAAAGAATCCACAAAGATGACCCTTCGGGCTACAGAGTGTGCTATGGGGGACGCAGGAGTCAGATTTCACCCATGCAGACCTTGGCTCTAATTGGCTGGGCTGTCCTAAGCAAAGGGCTTACCTGTGCTAAATTCTGATTTTCTCATCTGTCAAGTGAGTATACTGGCAGCCCTCACCACCCAGAGTCTTTTGGAAGGAGGGGTCAAAGAAGCACATATACGAGCTCCCTGCATGGGGGTGTGGGTATATGGCAAATACTCAGCAAACAGCCGTGCCCAGAGCAGTCAGCTGGGGCCAGCCAGGCAGCAGAGGCTTTGAAGGCCCACCTGTGGACATAGCCCAGCTGGTGCAGCGAGTCGATGGCCAGCACCATCTCAGCCAGGTAGAACTGGGCCAGCTCAGGTGGGAGACGGTCCTCAAAGCGGCTCAGCAGCGTGAGGAGATCCCCACCAGCATAGTAGTCCATCACCAGGTACTAAAGGGCAGTAAGTGGGGACAAGAATCAGACTGGGGGGAAAGGAGCAACTGCCCGCCTCATACTGGTCCTGTGGGGTTCTGGGACACTGTGTGTAGGGGGGGTTCCCCAACAGCTCTGGGGTGGCCAGCTTCCAGCCAGAGCTCAAACTGGAGATGCCAGGCCCAGGAGCTGGTGGGAAGTGGGGACCTGTAGATCTCAGTAGAACCCAGTGCCCCTGCCCCCAAGGGTCTTCTCTTTCTCCCAGGCAAGCTTTGCCCCGCTCTGCAGAAGCCTCTCACCAGGTATTCCTCATCTTGGAAGGCATAGTGCAGCGTGGTCACCCAGCGGCTGTCACCCTTCACCAACACATCTCGCTCCTCCCGGAAACAGGCCGTCTGCAATGGGTTTGAAGGAGTGAGTGGGGCAGGTAGGGTCAGAGCCCAGGAACCCCTGGCCAGCTCAGAGGACGAGGACCCCTAAACTTATGGGCTCAGATAGAGGGTGCAGCATTGCTCTGTTCCAGGCTGGCCTTGGGTGAGCCTGAGCCCATGCTTTACAGCTCTGGGCCTCAGTATTACCATAAAATAAATGGGAACAACTTTGATTGCTCTTGTGAGAAAGGGCTAGGAGATGGACAACTGCTGAGGGTGGCCTTCTTTGCTGGCTATCCTGCATGCCCTGATGCCTTGTACACCTGACTGGCAGTGTACCCCCTGCCCCAAGTCCCACCAGATCCCAGACTGACCTCGGCCCTCTTCAGCATCTCCCATTTGTGCAGCATTTTCATGGCAAAAACCTGCCCACTGTCTCTCTGTCTCACCACGGCGACCTGAGGCCACATTAGGACTGCAGTCAGCCCAAACCAGGCACTAACCCCTTCCTCTACACCTGCCCCAGGCCCTTTGCTCACCTCCCCGAAGGCCCCTCGGCCGATCACCTTCAAGATCTCAAAGTCGTCTCTCTGCAGGCGCAGCTCTTTCACCTTTGTTACGAAGGGGGTGGCTAAGGGGACAGAGTTGGGGCTCAGAGCACTCAAGTGAGGGCCCCAACTCCCTGTCTCACCTTGGGGAAAGCCAGGAACTGCAAAGCAGGTGGATCACCCCATGGATGGGCTGGCAAAGGGGATAGGTAAGAAGAGGAGCCCATAGAAGTGTAGAAGGTGAGGGTTCAGGTCCCCAAGCTCCCTAGACCCCTATCTCTGGATTCCATGCAGCCTCCATCCCAGGGGCTGATGGGACTTGTAGTCCTTCCCCAGCGTGGGGCTTGATACCAGCTGACCAGGTCACCCTGGGGAAGATGAGAACACCATTCCCATCCCCAACCCCCACCTCACAGTTCTTGGCCCCTAACAGGGCCAGGCCAGGGCCTGTCTTGGCAAACTGGATGGGTGACATTCCTTGTCCCCAGAGAGGCTTCTTTGCCATCCAGGAGTTGTGGGCCTAGGTCCCAGGACCCTGTAGGTGCAGAGATACCTGCCTGGAGGTGAGGCCTGGGGCACCCCCTGGGGACAGGGAGGACAGTGGTCCTGCAGGGCCCTGGGAGACAAGCTTTGTGCTCCCCAGGTGGGGCCCCTGGTCTGTAGGCACGGATACCAGTCTGCCTGGCTGCTTATAAGACCAAAATCAAGCCAGGAGCCTTTACCTGGTGCCTGATGCCAGCACCTGAGGGTGTGAGCACTCAGGGTCCCCTCCAGGGCTGCTGGCCCTGCCACTCACAGCCCTGCCTCCCTCCTTGTGCCTGGCCAAGAGCCTCCTCTTGCATTACAGTCTCTAAAACCTCCATGAAGGGCATCTCCAGCCACTCCCTGGCCCTGCCCAAGTCTAGAGTAGTCATAGGCCAGGGGAAAGCAATTAAGTCTTGGGGACAGAGAGAGGCAGGAATGGCCAGTGAAGACTGGGGGAAGCTATGGTCTGGCACCCTGCCTCAGTTTCCCCCTGCCAAGAGGTAAACTCCCTTTTGGCTGGGCGGGCCTGTGGGTAGGACAGAGAGCTGCTCCACAGGTTTATCAGGCAGAACCCCCGCAGCGGGGGTGGTGTGGAAACCTCATTACAGATATTAATTGTTTCTTTCCCAGGTCTGAGTATGAAGTGGGGGAGGAGCAGCCCCACAGGCTTCCAGGGAGAAACTGAGGCCAGGGCAGTGACCCACTGGCCAGATGGGTCAAGATCAGGGGCCCAGAACCAGGAGGATGCAGGACCCTGTGATAGGCTGCCGGGCCCCCTGCCTTGCCATAGGGCATAGTGGCTCTGGGAATGAGCAGGGACAAGTTGGGGCAGGAGAGCAGTGAGTCACGCCCCAGGAGTTACCTCAGGAGACGTCAACAGACAGCCCCAACTCAGGTCCTAGGCAGAAGTGCCAGAGGCAGGCAGGGAGGAGTACACACGTGTGTGCAAACACTCACATGGGCGTGGACATTACAGGGAGTGGGGGGTGACAACACAGACGTACACACATAACACATGAGTCCCAAGAAAACAGGCAGGCAGTAAGGGCCGGGCCTCTGCCTGCCCTCATCCCAGGGCTAGGGGCCAACCTGCCGGCCGGTCTCCGTGGCTGGCTCCCAACTGTGCCAGGCTAAGCCCTGGGCCTGCCCACAGCTCGGCAGCGCTAGGAACACCAGTTGCCCACTGGGCAAACAACCCACCTCTCCCCATTCTCCAGGCCAGATAGCTGTGCCCTCCCTCCATGGCCCAGCCAGGTGTGACCAGGGAACCTTCGGGCTGGCGCCAGTGCCTACACCGGGTTCAGGGTCACCCCGGGCCAGCCACTCCCAGTGACTGAGATGAGTCAACCAGGAAAGGGTACAGACCCACCCCCAGCCAGGACCCCTCCCGGGCCCCGTCAGGAAGCCAGGCCAGCAGCTTGCACAAAAGGGCTGAGGTTGGCTCCGGGTCGGGGCTGGGGTGTACTCGTGTGCAGGGTGTGGGGCTGTCTGCAAAAGGCGGTACCTTCTGTAGCAGAGCTGTGGGGGTGGGATAGCCTGCCGAGGGGCAGTGAGAGCTTCCCTGGTCCTTCCTCTGTCAGTAAGGACTGAGGGAATTTGAGTCTGTGTGACACGCAGGGGGTCTGTGTGTGTGTGTGTGTGTGGGGGGGTGTTCTGTAGGGGATCAAGATGTGACCTGTGACTGGGAAATCCTGTACGTGACGTTGTGTACTGGACACACGCGTCTGGGACCTACGCCTGGCAGTAAGTTTGTGTGTGTCTTTGGGTGTCGTGTACATGTGCCAGGGCTCGGAGTGGGAAGGGGTGTGCGCAAGAGAAGTGTGCAAGTGGGTGCGCGGGCCGCGGGATCGGGCGGCAGGTGCGAGTCCAAAGTGAGGGGAGGAGTTTCTGGGGGTGCTGCGTCTCTGTGGGAGGCAGCAAAAAGACGGAGCGCGCAGGGGTCCGGGCCCCGGGCCTCTATCTCCCACCCGCGTTCCGCCACGGTCACTTACCCCAGCTCAGGAACTGCGCCACATTGCGCTCCCGGCGCAGGGGGGCGCTGCTGAGCTCGTGGTGCAGTCCCAAGAGCAGATCGAGGAGGCCGTCGAGCCCCGGGCCGCAGCCGGCCTCGCCCCGAATCAGCTGCTCCAGTGCGCGCAGCCGCTGCTCCATGGCTGCACCCGAGTCCCGCGCCCGGGCTAGAGCTGGGCCACCCGCATGTCTGCCGGTAAGTCCGTCCGTCCGTCGGTCCGTCCGTCAGGCCGGCCGAGGCTCAGTCCGCACAACCTCCCCCCACCGTCCCGCCCTCCCCGCTGTCACCTTCCTCCGCCGCCGCCCGCCCGCGCTCACCTGGGCGCCGCGCCCCGCCCTCTGCCCTCTACCCCGCCCCCGACGGACGGGCAGGTGCGCTCCGGCCAATGGGAGCGGCGATTGAAGGAAGGTGGGAGGGCGGAGGCGTGTGGGGGCGGGGCCAATCCTGGTCAGGAAGTGGGGGGGCGGGCCTCGGGAAGGCGGGGCTGGGGTCGCGAAGACCCGCCCGGATCCTGGGGTGGCGCCTGCCCCCGCCCCGGCCCCTTGGGGACACTTTCGGGACCCTAACCGAGGTGGGGCACGCGTCGCGCACTCCTTCGCTGCCACTCCGAGCTGCGGCCCCTTTTCCTCTGGCTCTGGGAGAAGGGTTGGGGCTGCGGCGTCACGAAGCTGGAAAGGAGTTGTTCGCTTCTCTTGGGTTTGTCCACCGCGCTGGACAAAACCCACCCTACCCGCCACTGCTCTGGCCAAAATTGTTGATGTGACTTTTTGTACTGTTACAGCTGGCCTGGGAGGAAGAGAGGTGGGGTAGGGCTGCTCCCGCCCATTTGGCAGATGGGCACACTGAGGCTCAGAAGGACGAAGGTGAATCGAAGGGTGAGACGTCTCCAAAGTTAGACCCTGGTGCAGGCGGCTACTTCCACCACGGCCCTCTCAGCACGGCGGGAGCAGGGCCAGCGGTCCGACCTGGAATGTGAGGCGCCTGAGAGGCCCGTGCCGGGCCGAGGGCTGCTGGGGCGGGGAGGACTCCATTCCAGGATATTTCTGATTTCGGCCCAGCTGTGTGCAGCTGGGCTGGACGCGATGCCATGGGACTGTGGGTCCGTCCAAGAAGAGAAATTAAAAGGGGGGACAGTAGTTACTTTAGACAACACACATTCTTTCAGTAACCTCCTTGGGGGTTTTCTTTCCCTCAGAGACAGAGAACGCGAGCTGGGACAGGGTCACATTCCCCGTGTGCGCGGAGGGGGCACTCTGTGAACATCTGCACAGCGAAACGGATGCCCCGGCAGCAAACAGGGCGTTTTTCCGCCCTGCTCTCTCGATCTCCGCAGCAAACCTGCCCTGTGATTCCCCAGGGCAGGGGATCTAGGACAGGGAGAAGGCCTGGAGTTGTTTCCCAGGTCCGTCAGGCCAGGAAGGGAAGCCAGGGTTCAAGCTCAAATCTGGCGATCTTTGTCGCTGCCCCTGGTCTCGGGAAGATGGCGAGCAAGAGTTTGGAAGGTTTGATCGAGGCCTCCCGAGTTTCATGTGGGCCATTCTGAGCCCTCCTTGGGCAGCCCGGCAGGAGCGGGACCACGGGAGGTAACAAGAGGCCGCAGGGGGGCGCCAGAGACCAGAGGAGAAAAGGGCCGCTGAGGACCGGGTGCGGGGCTGGGCAGGAGGATGGGGCCCTCCTCGCTGCCCCGCTTGGACACCCTGATCCTCCGCTCAACCCACTACAGCCCCACGGTCAGCAGTCAAGGACCAACTGGCGAGGCCACAGGTCACTGTGTAATTTGGGTCAATCTTCTTAACTTTCTGCTGCAGAATTCTCAGAAAAGTCCATTCCCTATCGGACTCCCTCCCCACACTATACCAGAGGGGAAACTGAGCCCGAGACCTAGAGTGATCTGGGGCAGGGCTGGATTGGCACTAAACACTTCTGCCTGTCATGCACTCAGTTGGTTTTGCTCTTACGCCAGCTTTGTCACATTGTTCTTCCTTGCCTGTGAAAAGGGCCCGGTCCACCTGCTCACACCTGTGTAGCTCCAATGTCAGGAAGTCTTTAAAGGCCCATTATCAGCCTGACCTGTTCCAGCCTGAACAGCAGCCGGGCCTCCAGTGCTGACAGTGCCTGGCACATCTGTTCTTTGATCCTGTGTGTGTTGGGCCCCAGGGCCCCAGAGCCCAGCTCAGCAAACATCAGTGGATAAAAGTTTCTCCTCCTCAGAGCCTTGGTCCCAGCCAGTCTGAGCGACTGGGCCACTGTCTTTTCCCTCTTCCTATGGTGTCCACTGCTTCCCAGAGGCTCAGCTAGGTCTGTGGGAGGGAGCTGCCGCTCCCCTCCAGTGCCGTCTTCGTGTGGAGGTGGTGGCCCCAGCCCTGCCCCACCCCTGACATCACCTGACATTCTTAGGTACTTCTTGGCATTTCAAAGTGACTTCAGGCCTCTTATCACCTCAAGAGCCCTGCCTGCTGGGAGGGTTATAATTACCCTCCCTTCCCCTTCGCAGATTAATCCGCTGAGGCCAGGACGCAGTGTGGTGCCAGCTCTGGACTCCTGCCCTTTGTCCCCACCCTACCTGTGTCTGGGGGCCTGGCCTAAATCAGTGCCTGGCAGCAAGCAGTGCCTTGGGTGGAGAGAAGGAAACTGTCAATTCAATGACCCCAGCCTAGCAGAAAGAAGGACACAGAAGTTGCCAAAAAAGAGGAGAAACCTAGACAGGAGGAAGGGGGCTGGGACAGGGAGAGACCTTGAGAGCCTACAGAGGTAAGCTGTGGGGAGCCCCAGTGGGCCCCCAGTATCGGCCTGTGGGTCCCCAGTATCGGCCTGTGGGTTAGGAGGAGGCTCAGGGCTCTGTAACCTCCGTGGTCACATCTCAGGCCTCCTGAGTGCAGGTCTCTGGGTCCCCTTCCCAAGGTGCAGAGTTTCAGCTTCCAGCTT
This sequence comes from Dasyprocta punctata, assembly GCA_004363535.1. Lineage (NCBI taxonomy): Eukaryota > Metazoa > Chordata > Mammalia > Rodentia > Dasyproctidae > Dasyprocta > Dasyprocta punctata. Next base: position 27,642 of record RJWM01018638.1, read on the forward strand.
GGGCCTCAGAAACAGCTGAGGGCCGCTGGACCTGCCCTGGGCCACTTGAAGTGTGGTCACCTCTCCTATCCCAGGGAGTCAAGGAGTGGGAAGCTGGTGGGGTGGTCCTACAGCCCTGCCCACTGTGCCCCAGATCTGTGTCCTCAACCAAGTTCCTTCCCCTCTCTTGGGACATTGTGTTTTTGGTGTATGGAGGAGAACAGAGACCGGGCACAGTGGCACACGCCTGTGATCCCAGCACTTGGGAGACTGAAGCAGGAGGCTTACTGCGAATTCAAGGCTAGCCTGGGCTACACAGTGAGTTCAAGGCCAACCTAGACTAAGCAGCAAGACCTGTCTCAAAACCAAACAAAACAAGGAGAACTGCTCCTGCTCAGGTGTGGAGGACAAGCAAGCTGTGTGATGCGGCCCCACTGACCCTCCTGACATTTCTCTTGGAACGGGGGCAGGGGCACAGGTTTGGAGGTAGGAGAGCGCAAGACACCTGCCTTTGCTGCTTAGGCATCCAGCTCTTGTTTAAAGGGCTGCTGGGGGCCCAGGGAAGGGGCAGATAGAACTGGCCGGGTTGAGGAACCCTGCTCCCCACCCTGGCCCTTGGCAGCTCCCCGCATCCATTCCCTGCTAGCCCTGCATGTCCGGGGTGTGTCCTTTGAAAGGTCCAAAGCTCCAACTGGGTGGACATATGGTGATTTCATCATCCTGGGTTTCCTTCCAAGCCCTTCCCCGCCGTGTTCCAGCCCGCCCTACGGGCTCCCACACTGCTGAGCTGCAGCCCAGCGTGGTTTTGCAATTACCAGTCCCTCTGGACTCACAGGAAGCGAGGCCCCAAGCCCCCTCCGCCACCACCCCTCTGGCCTACGGGCGCCACTGAGTCTGCAGGCTGCTTCGCGGAAGGGTGGGTCCTTCTGCTTTGTTCTGGGTGCTGGGTGGGGTGTCGTGCTCTCTGTTCCCCTACCTGACCAGCCACCCCCAGGTGCTCAGTGAAGGAGGCCACCAAGGTGGACGTCCTTAGGCTCAGCCTCTGAGATGCATCTGGGGACCAGGAAACAGGTTCAGGAGGTGGAGCTGGATGGCAGCAAGTCACAGAGGCAGGATTTGAACCTGGGGCTGTGTGCACACAGCTGCCCTCTGGGTGCTACCACAGCTGCTGACGTTATTTTGTAGTGCTAGGGGGAGAACCTGCAGCCTCATGCCTCATGCCCCTAGCCCCAAAGTGGTGACTTTGAATCAGAGGGCAGGAGCAGTGGCCAGGAGTCCTTCCACCAGCCGGCTGGCCTTGGGTCGGTCCTGTGACTTGCCCAGCTGCGATAAGAACAGGGCCCTGGGGTAGACTTTTTAGTTCCTTGTGTTCTGAGGAGCAGAAGTAAAGTTTGTTCTTAATGAGCTGCTACAGGGACTCGCATCAAAACACACAGCTGCTGTGTGGGGGCTGGGACAGTGGGGGACCCCTGGGGGCCCCTTAGTCACTTGGGGTCCTGGACAGCTTTTACTCCAGGGCTCTGGGAACAGGGTACAAGGGAACAAGCACCCCTCCTCTGCCCAGCCCAGCCTCTGCAGGGGGTCCTCTCCCCCAGGACAAAGTGAGGCAGGGCCACACTTTTATCCACATCCACTAGCCCTGCCTGCACCCCCATGACAGCCCGCAGCGGGCTTCACCTTGTCAGACCCAAACCTGGCGCAGGAGCCGGGGATAGCAGTGGGAGAGGGGCAGCAGTGGCAGTCTCTGCCCTTCCCCTTTGAGCCCCAGCTCAACTGGCCCTTCCGGGCAGCCTCCAGGAGTTCACCCTGAATTAAGGGGTGGGCACTGAAAGTGGACTGTATCCAGGGCCCCTCACAGGTGGAGCACCACAGTGGGGGCGGGCCACTCCCCTCGCTCCCATTCTTTTTTTTTTTATTTTTTTTTCACTCTCATTGTATAGCGCTCCTAGCCTGAGCGAGCGAGCGGGCTGCAGCTCCCCTGCAAGCTGTCATCGCTGCGCCAGAAGGGACAGCAGTTCGTCTTGACTGCGGGCTTCTCGGACCTGAGCATGGCTACACTTTGAGGGTGCTGGAAGCTTTTTTGTTTGTTTTGGGCTTTTTTCGAGATAGGATCTTGCTCTACTGTCCAGGCTGGGCTGGAATTCCTTATATAGCCCAGGGAGGCCTCAAACTTTCAATCCTCCCGTCTCAGCCTCCTGAGTGTTGGGATTACAGGCACCACCAAACCTTGCTGGAAGGTTCAGTGTTCATTCGTTCGTTCGTTCTTTCGTGCATTCACTCAGTGGTAGTGGGGACTGAACCTGGGGGCTTTTGCAGAGCTGTAGCCCCAGCTCTTTAAAAATTTTTTCGAGGCAGCTCATATGGGACTCCTGCTGTCTCTCAGGAGCTACCCCTATTTCCCATTCCTTTTCCCCCCTAATAAACTTTCCTACTGTTAAAAATAAGAGAGACAGGCATGGTGGCGCATGCCTGTAATCCCAGCACTTCGGAACTGAGGCAGGAGGATTGTTGCAAGTTCAAGACCAGCCCGGACTACAAAGTGAGCTCAAGGCCAGTCTGAACTGCATAGTGAGACCCTGTCTCAAAAAGACAATAACAGAGTTTGAGGCTGGCTTGGGCTACAACGTGAGCACAAGGCTGGCCTGAACTATATAGTGTGACCCTGTCTCAAAAATCCAGGGCCAGGAGTTTGGCTCAGGGGCTTAAGCGCCTGCCTGGTAGGCATGAGGTTGTGAGTTCGATCCCCTGGTGCCACAAATAAATAAATAAAATAAATTCTGGGGGCAGGATCTCACTAAGTCACTAAATTGCCCAGTCTAGGCTCAAATCTGCAGTTCTCCTGCCTCGGTCTTTTAGTGTCCTGGGATTACAGGCATAGGCCACTATGCCCAGCATTCTATCTACCTATCTACCCATCTGTCTATCATCTGTCTAAACAAGGTCTCATGATGTAGCGCAGGTTGGCCTCAAACTTGAGATGTTCTTCCTACCTCAGTCTTCGTGCTTTTCCTTTTTAGTTTTTTTTCAAGACAAGGTCTCATTATGTACTATATAATTCAGGCTGCCCTTGAACTATGTAGCTGAGACTTTTTTTGTGTTTTGTTTTTTGGTACCTGGGATCGAATTCACAACCTCGTGCCTGCCAGGCAGGCGCTTACACCACTGAGCTAAACCCCTTGCACTATTTTTTTGAGACAGGGTCTCACTATGCATTTCAGGCTGGCCTTGAACTCACTTTGTAGCCCAGGCTGGTCTCGAACTCACAATGATCCTCCTGCCTCAGCCTCCTGAGTGCTGGGATTAAAGACGTACGCCACCACACTGAGACTCACTTTGAATTTGGAACAATCTTCCTGCCTCAGCCTCTCCAGTGCTGGGATTTACAGATGAGTGCCACCATAACCAGTTTATTATTTTTTTAGAGACAGGGTCTATGCAGTGCAGGCTTGAACTCATGGGATCCTGCTTCAGCCTCCCAGGTGCTGGGATTACAGGCGTGCACCAACACACTTGGCTATCTTTCCTTTTAAAGGTCTCTATTTTTTTATTGTTTTTTATTTTTTTATGAGAAACACTGGAGATCAGGCTGGAGTTGGCAGTATCTGCTTGGTGTCTTGAGAGCTGCTTCTGTCTTTAAGCCCCTTGGGGCAGGCATGGAACCAAGCTGGCCCCGGGGAGCAGAAGCCCTTGCTGAGCAGATGCCGACCCTCCTGCTGCCATGGGCGCTGTGGGTGCCCGCCCGCATGTGGGCCTGAGGCTGGGTGGGTCCCAGGTGGAGCAGGGACACCCAGTCCTCAGTTATCAGACTCCTCCCAAGTGCTTCAGCTCTGTCTCAGATAAACCACTCTTGCTCAGCCCGCCCCACAAGGGAAGGGGGTCACAGTTCCCTGGGAACCCCTACTACCTTATAACCATCTGCAGGACCCGGCTAATATTAACAGGAGGTGGTCGCTGCTACACAACTGTGACCGGCAAGGGTGGCTACCCCGCCCTGGCAGGCTTGCCGATCTGCCCTGCTGGCATGCTGGCCCCCCAAATGCTCTGCCAAGCCTCCCCCTTAGCCCGAGAGGGGAGGGCTCTGGGCTCTTGGCCATGGAAAAGACAACTGAGAAGAACCAGGAGTCAGCGTCAGCACAGTTAAAACTTTCTTTAATGCAAGGAAAAGTCTTTAGTCTCAGCTACCTTCCCCCAAGGATGAGCATGACTGAGCCCCTGCCGTACCCCGGACGGCGAGTCTGGTGTGGACACTCTCCGCCAACCTCTCCTAATACTGAATGTGCCTGCAGTGCCGGGGCAACTCCCCGAAGGCCAGCCGGCGCTCCCACAGTGCAGACTGGGGCCCGTCTCCTGCCCAGCACGATGCCGGCCCCCTTGGCTGAGCACTGGTCAGTGCAGGCGCCCGGCTCCCCACCTGCTGGCTCTGGCTTATTGCTAGGGCTGGGGAGCGGGGCTGGAGGGTTGGTCTGAGGTCCTGTGCAGCAACCCGCTTTGCTCAGCAGGCGTGGGGGAAAATACGGAACAGGGTGAGGGCAGAAAGAGGAAGGGACCAGGTTTCTCCCTGGTTCCCATTGCCTGGAAAACTAGGCCCAGGCCAGAGCCACTGTTCTACTCTTACAAGCACCAAACCACACCCAGTCACAGGCACCCACTGTCCACCCCAAGATGGGGGTGTCAGGTCCCGGTGGAGCGACAAGTGAGGGTCACAGTTCAGACACTATCAGGCAGGAGATGGGGCCAGAAAGCAAATCCAGGCTGAGGTGTACAATGCAAACCCCGCATCTAACGGCTGCTGGATGGGGTGCCCACAGGCTGGCAAGGGGGAAGGGAGGCAAAAGTCACAGCTTCGGAGCGAGTGGTCAGAAGTCACTGGAAAATCTGGTCAAGTATGAAAGGAGACACCGTGCAGAAGACCTAGCTTATACATTTTCCTGGAAGACGCGCTCGCTCTCCTCTCCACAGCCCTGAAGAAAGACAGTGGGGGTAGCTGGGCCCTGCTGGGAGGGGTGCTGGGGTTTTGGGGTGTTCGAGGCAAGGATGGGGCGTGAGTGTGGGGAGCCCAGCTAGAGAGGCACAGAATTGGTTCACCCCAAGCCTAGGGCCGAGCTAGGTGGGGAAGGAAACCCCGTGAGGCGAGCCTTGGCATGGAGAGGAGACCAACCGAGGGGCAGCTCGGGCTCCTGTCTGCAAACAGCTCCGGGGGGCAGCTGCCGGGAGGCGCCATCAGCCCTAGGACAGCTGCAGCCCACCAGGGACAGGGTATGGGAGAAAGGGCTGGGGCAGGAGACAGGCTGTGTTCGTGGGACTGTCCAACAGAGGAGGAGGCGGCAAAAAAGGAAGGCTGCCTCTAATGGTATATATTAAAAATATCCAGAGTTCTTGTGCATAAAATTCCATCATTCACATCAGAGCGTCACCCCTGCCTCCCCGGCTGGGCCCAGGAACTGCCTTAAAGAAACAATGGTGGTTCTCCTATTCAAGCTGAGGAAACAGCGCTTGGTCTTTATGGACCTTTCAAACTGGGGACCCTTCCCTTTCCCCAGCTGCTTCCTCCAGGCCCTGGTCTTCCTGGGCAGCGTGGGGATGGCGAGTGGGTTGCGCGTGCGGCCCTGGGGGGCCTGTCACTCGTGCCTGCGCTTGGAGGGGGGGATGAGGTGTGGGGGCAGGTCGGCGGGCAGCTCGTGGCCCTCCAGCTTGACCTTGATGAGGTGGTTAGCCAGGGCGAACTCCTCGTCGTCCAGCAGCCCGTCCTTGTCCACGTCGGCCAGCTTCCAGATCTTGCCCAGCACGGTGTTGGGCAGCTTGGACTTCACCATCTCCTTCTTGGCATTGGCGCCTGTGATCTTGCCGTTGACGGGGGACAGCGTATAGAAGATCTCGTCGTAGGTGGGCTTGTCCTTGCCCACAACCCACTCAACGTCGTCGATGCCCTCACCGGCGCCCTCGCCGTAGCCGTGCCCGAAGGGCCCGTTCATGGTACCGTCAAAGGCGCCGCCCTTCACGGCCTGGGAGGGCATCTGAGACTCCTCCTGGCGCACCATCACCATCAGCCGCGCGATGTCATTGGCCAGCATGTCGTCCACTGTGTCCAGCAGCTTGGGCTTTAGGGCCTGGAACTTGCTGAAGTCCTGGGTTTGCAGGAGCTCCTGAGGGAGCGGGAGGAAAAGAGGGTCGGTGGCAGCTTCTCCGAGGCAGAGGGCTGCTCCCCCTCCCCGGCTGGGCCTCTCACTCCCTCCTCGCCCCTTTCCTTTCCCCAGGGCCTGGGGTCACAGGAGTCCCTTCCTTGCAGGTTTGTGGCAAAGATTCCACCACAGGACACACAGAGCAGCAGACCCAACCCTTCCCGCAGCTGAGTCACCACGTTCCCCTCTCCTGTGTCATGGCCCGGATCAGGGATGATGTCACTGAGGGGAAGGTGACTAAGCCCGTGTTGTTGGGGAGCCTCCCCCCATTGGGCTGGGATTCCCTCCGGAGCCGGTGCCCCGGGCCTCCCCCGAGGCTGTACCTGCATCTTTCGGAGGCTCGGGAAGTCGCCCGGGGAGATCTGATGCTCCCGCTCGATCTTCTGGTAGATCTCGCCCAGGTTGTTCACCAGCTCTTTCTTTTTGCTCTCCTTCCCGAAGACATTGGGCATCTCCTTCTTGAGGGAGCTGATGATGTAGGCGTGGACCTGTGGGGACAGGGCGGGGTGGTGTCAGGGGCTTGCTCAGGGCTCGAGGACGTGGGTGATTCCTGCTGCTAGCTGCCTGGGCTCAGGGAAGTGCAAGGGCTGGGGTCAAGTTCAGAGCTGCTGCTGCCCGTCCAGGAAGCCACTGGCCAAAGAGTGGACACAGGATTCTAACAAGAGGCTCACAGCTCACTGCCACGGGGAAGGAGGAAAGGAAAGGAAAGCACCCTTGAAACAAAGACCTATAATCCCAGCACTCTGGGAGGCTGAGCCAGGAGGACCACAAGCTCAAGCCCAGTCTGGGTAACTTAGTGAGACTCTCTCAAAACAAAATGTAAGACAAGGGCTAGGATGGTACGGGATGCAGCTTGGTGTGAAAGCATTGCATTCAATTCCCACCAAAAAAAAAAAAAAAAAGAAAGAAAGAAAAAAGAATAAAAATTAAAATTAAAAAAACAGGAAGAAAGAAACAAGACAACAACATCCTTTACATGAGTCACACAGCCAATCTAGGATCAGCAAAGCACAGCCTGCCGACCAGTGGCCACTTGCTGCGGGGCAGTGTCTCCTCTCTGTCACCCTTGCCTAAGCCTCAGCTGAGGAGAATTCAGCCTCGCCCAGGGGCAGGCTCGCAAGCTGGGCCGGGCACCAAGCACAGAAGCCTGACGGGAATTCAGGGCTCCCGAAGGTGGTCCAGGCCCCCTGCCCGGCTGATTCCCTGCAGATTCATGAAGTCCCCAATCTACGGACTCCAAGAACTCAAAGCTGTGCAGGGTCAGGAGGCTGGTGGAGCGCTGCCCCTCTGGCTGTGGCCATGTCCGGCTTACCCAAGCTTCCGCACCTCCAGTTGACCCTTCTTCACTCAGGTGGCCCACCCTTCACGTCCCCTCTGTGCCAGCCAGGCCCCTGGGACGGCCTGGCCCTCAATCCCTCTGCCCTGCCAAGGATGGCCAGCCAGGCTGCCCTCTCTCCTGTGTTGGCATGGGACACCCAGGGGAGCGCCCCTCCGCCTAGGGTTCCCCGGGCTGCCGCGGCGGGTGGGCCACAGCCAGTCCCTGCTTGGCCCAGCAGAGCCCAGAGTGGGTCACTGCCTCCTGGAAAAGGAGGAAGCCATGGACAGGCAGGTGTGGGACGAGGTGGGGACCAGGGGGTTTTCCAGGCACGGTGACTCAGTGTGCCCTTGGGCCAGACAGTTCCACTCTATGGTGTGTGTGTGTGTGTGTCCCAAGTGGGGTGGGGGCAGGGATGGGGGGTTCTCTGCAGCCGCTCTAGGTCCTTTGGGAATCACTCATGCCTCCTTTCTCAGACCCGGCCCTACTTGCAGGAAGACTGCAGGATGTAAAGAGGAGTGAGCTAGAAAAACCGTCCAGAGAGGTGGGCTGCGGGCGGGTGTGTGGGCAGCCCCAGCCCCGAGGGGTGCTGCCTTGAGGTCCCAGGGGCGGTGGCTGTGAACGCAGTGGCAGCAATACCTACGCAGGAAGTGCCCTCCTCGGTGTTCTGTCCACTCAGGAGCCTGGAATGACCGTGTCATCGACCACAGGCACAGCTACCCGCCAAGTAAGAACACCGCAAGGTGTCCGCCCCTCCTGTGGGCCCGGGCAGCTGTGAACACTGTGCCCTTTGCAGTGAGTGGGTGACACGTGGTATGCCCTAACCTGCCCTCGGCTGACGAAGTGGTTCTCACGAGCTGAGCCCGACCTGCCTCAGGGGCAGCCACAGCTAGAGCCGAGCTTTTCATTTGTTTTTAGAGATGGGAATCATCATTATGTTACCCAGGCTGATTATGAACTCCTGGACTCAAGGGATCCTCCCGCCTCAGCCTCCCCAGTAAACTGGGACCACAGGTACACATTACCGTCCCCAGTTTAGACTCTATTCTTCAAACCCTGTGCTAAGTGTCTGAGGGGACAGCTGGACTCCTCATTAAAGTGCAAATGTCTCAACTTGGCCACTGTTCAAGTCGTTCCCGTGGTCTACATCAAACCCTCTGATGCGAAGTGGCGACCCAGCAGGGCCGGGCCCTCCAACCCCAGAACTCAGGCAGCTGCCCAAAGCCAGCCATCCCGAAGAGCTGCCTCCTGTTCCTCTGTGGCACTGACCTCTGCCCCTAGCCCTGGCACCCACAGCTCTCATTCAAGCACCTGGCCAGGCACCAAGAGCCCTGCACTCTCAGACGGCCTAAGGAGTTTACAAGGCTTGTGTGGGCCACGACCACTTCACCGGGAGCAGCCCTAAGCACCCTGTTTTCTCTGGGCCACGGCCTGCTGCCCATCTCTTCACTGGTTACTTCCTGCCCCAGCTTATGCTGCACCAGCTCCCCTGCCTGAGGCCTCCCCAACTGTCCGCCTCTGTGGCACTTGGGTCCCCCCAGCAAAGTGGCAAATATTTAATATTTTCTTTTTCATCTGCGCCTTCTGCTTTCCCCAAACGCTGGGGGATGCTGGTGTGGGGCTCTGTGTGTCACCCTCCCCATGTCCTCAGTGTCCTGCCCTGGAGGGGAAGTCAGGAGGCCCAGAGCCACAACCCACCACACCCTACTTCCGGGGCTGTTTCCTTGGTGACTTCCTGCTCGGGGTTTCTAAACCGTCTGCACGGTCTGCACACTCGAGGCGTTCCACCATGTGGGTGGCGTGAGTCCTTTCTGCACTTGGGAGGGCCACGCAGGTCCAGCTCTGCACCCGCTGGCGCGAGGGCTCTTGGGCAAATCAGGCCCCAAGTGCCGGTCCCTGGCCCCCAGGCCCTGCCCTGTCCCCTCTACCTTAGCCAGCCTGGCCCGCTTGATCAGGTCATTGAGCTTCCTGAGGGCGGCATTTCTGGGAAGAGATTGGATGTCTTTGAAGAGGTCCTGTTCCTCGGCCTCAAAGAGCTTCCGGTTGTCTGGGATGAGCAGCGGGTGGGACCAGAAGGAACCAATGTAGACGCGGACCACTTCGGGGGTGTTGATGATCTTGCCCAGGGACCACATGAGGGCTCCATACACCCGCATCAGCTGCTGCGTCTCGATCTGGTCGGCCTTGTTCAGCACCACCCGGATCTTGTCCTCGTGGTTCTTGAGGGCCTTGATGACCTCAGAGAACTCATCGGAGATGTCCAGCTTGTGGGCATCAAAGAGCAGGATGATGCGGTCCACCCGCTCGGCGAACCACTCCAGGACGGCCGCAAAGTCGTACCCTGAGGGGAAGAGAGGGCTGAGCCTGGGCAGCGAGGGATCGGCTTCCAAACTCCCAGAATGCACTGTCAGGCAGCACCCGGGCCAGCCGGGGTCGCTGGGTTCGCCCCTTCCCGCCTTCTGCACAGCACGTTGGGGCAAGGGAGCTGAGCCAGAGGTGCCGCCAGCCGCCAGCTGCGTGCCCTCAGGCAGCAGCACTCGTACTTGCGTGCCAGGCTCCTTATTCTGCAAGAATTTCAGTTATTTCCTACCACAGGGGCTGCCTGCTATAGCTTGGGAACCAAATCTGGACCCCATCTGCTTATGCAAATAAAGCTTTATTGAAACACAGCTGTTCATTTGTATGTCTCTGGCTGCTTTTGTCTACAACAGCAGAGTTCAGCTGTCGCCACACAGACCTTGAGGTCTGCACAGCTGACGATACTGACTCTTTGACCTTTCCAGAAAAAATCTGTTGGTTTCTGCTCTATAATCAGCCCATCGAGTGCTACAAACCACTTTCCTTTTGGGGGTGTTAAGTACTTCCTAAAACAAAGTGGCTGAACTAGACAAACTTTAACCCTAAACCCTATTCTATGCTATTTCCCACCACCAATTAAGGCCCAATCAAGGTCAAAATGAAAGTGACCCAAGTCAACTGCAATAGGAACTAACTGGAATTCCCCCATACTAAAACAACTACTTAGTTTTGGCTAGATCCACAGCCTCCAGTTTAAAACTGCATTTTCAGCTAGGCATGGTGGTGCACACCTGTGATTCCCACACTCAGGAGGCTGAGGCAGGAGGACTGCTCCAAGTTCAAGGATTCACAGTGAGTCCAAGGCCAGCCTGGACTACATTAGCAAGACCCTATGTTTAAAAAAAAAAAAGAAAACGAAAAAGTCTGCATTTTCCACCTGGCAAAAGAAAAAAAAAAGTGTACGTGCCCATTACAGTTTTCTCTCTGAGGACTGGGATGCAGATGCAATGGTAGGAGCTGGAGCAACCATACTGGGTTTGAAGCTGAAAACTGTGTGTTTAACATAGCCAGGGAATTCTCTTATAAATTTTTTTTTTTTGGTACCAGGAATCGAACTCATATAATAACCTCACGCCTGCCAGGCAGGTGCTTATGCCACTGAGCGATATCCCCAGCCTGATTTCTCTTATAAATGATCAGATACCTGGCTTAAATCATGTGAAAACAATAGCCTATAGTCTGGGGAGCTTGAGTAGCAGCCCCCAAAATGCCATTTCATCTGGGTGAATCTGACAAGCTCCCTTGTCCTTGGGCTCAGTCTCCTTGCTCTTCTCCTGCTACGCAGAGGTTCTGGATAATCCCAAATGTAGGGTGGTCCTCCCGGAACCACTAAGTGCTTCCCAGAGAGCAATCAGGCTCCAGAGAATAGCAGTGAAGCCACTTCTAAGGGACGAGCCCTGATACTGCCGACTTTCCTCCCCAGACTGCCTGTTTCGGCTGTCTGACCACACGGGACAGACGTGCCTCCTCCTGACTGCAGGGGACAGGGAGAAACAAGGAGCGCAGGCGCAGGGCCCGGGCAGGTCAGGCCTCACGAGGTCTGCTGAGTGCAGTGCACTCGGGGAGGGAGTGCGGCCCTGTCCTGGCGGTGCTCTCGGCTCCCATCTGAAAAGCCCCTCACAGAAGCTGCGTCCCGGTGCTAAGCAAAGCAGTCAGCACTCTGGACGCCCTGCCTGTTGGACACCATTCCCAAGTGGGCCTCAGAGCCAACACCCAGAGCACAGGTGCCCAGCCCTGACACAAGACTGCTAGGGACTCAACTGCAGGCTCCAGCTCGACTCTAGGCCTTTCCATTCTTAACCAGTCGGCTATGCCTTCTCCACCTATAAAACTCAAACAACTTCAGCCTCGACGGCAGGGCTCCCAGGCCTGCCCGGGACTTAATCACTGCTCAGCAACCAGGCCACAGGTGTGTGGTGTGGCTGAGGTCCCAGGCCAGGCCCCGTGCTCCAGGCAGCTCATTAAAACACAAGGAAAGTTCCAAACCCACCGCTCCCAGGACTGAGCAAGGGTGGCCGCCCCGAGCTGTGACCTGTAGTCCTTTCCTGCTCCAGAACCCAGGCGGACACAGGCCACCGATAGGAGAGAGGTCTGCTCTCCAGATGCCTTCTAGGGGCTCCGGCCCGCAGCCTGGGTGCCAAGGCTCCCAGGCTTCCTGTGCCCAAGTGTGGGAGTGCCAGGCAAGTGCCAGGCCACCTGTGCCACCTGCTAGTCACCGTCACAGGCTATGTATGGTTGCAAGGTACAAGGTCCTATAGGCACCCTGGCTCCAAGAACAGGGAGGGGATAGCCAGGGAATGAAATGGCAGGAGAAAACTGGAAGGAGAAAGCCAATAGCACAAGGGAAGCCGGGACTGGCAGAGGCGGCCACAGGCATGCACCCCGGCTGACCTCAGGGCCACGGGGCTGGCTCTGGGCACACAAGTCAGCATGGCAAAAGCGATGACTCGGGAACTAGCAGGGCTCCTCGCTCGGCAAAGGCGAGGCCCAACCTCTCCCTGTCAGACTGTTTATCCTTGGCCCACCACGGCTAAAACTGTAATCCCCACAGCTGGAGAGGAGGCGATGCCAGAGCCGAGTTCCTGGGTACTGGGCGCCCCCAGGGGCTGTGCTCACCAGCTGTGTTGGCTTTGGCCTGGCAGTCAGGACAGCGCCCGGGGAGCTGAGGCCACAGCCCAAGCCCCACTCAGTGGGGGACCGCAGGGAGGGAGAGACAAAGGAAGAAGTCCCTAAGCCACCCTGCCCCCACCGTCCCCACCAGCCCAGTTCCTGGCCAGCACCTGAGCTGGGGTCAAAGAAAAGGAGCTAATTCCATTTTTTGCAGGTGAATGAAATTTCCTGTTTATGATGGAAAGTCCTCAAACTTTTCGTGAGAGGGAGACACAATGGCTGGCCAAACACACCCACAGGTCACCTAAGAGGTCCCAGTACTCTGGCCTGGGCTGTGTGGTCACAGGTTCCTCGCTGCCCTCAGAGGTGGCCCACATGGCCTGAGATGGAGTCAGGGCACCGCTGAGCACGCTGGGTCCTCGCAGCTGCCGTTCAGCTTGGAGCTCAGAGAGGGTGAGAAGTGCAGGCGTGGGGTGTCCAGCATGCCAAGAGCTGCTCTGGGCAGCCAAG
>RJWM01018639.1:0-40828 GCA_004363535.1 Dasyprocta punctata
CCTGACCATAGCCTACCCAGTCAAAACATAAGTGGACCCCAGCATTCTGTTTCAAAAAGCTCTTTGATCTCATTGTTTACTAAATGTCTTGAAAAACATAAGGGTCCCATGCACATAATAATTAAACAAGAAAAATATTCCAAGTTAAATGTGTAAAATATAAAAGTAGGACAAGGTAATCCTTACCATTTTAATTCTAATACTCATGGTCTACAAATAAGACTTCTGTATACATATCAAAGCCAACTGAATGAAGTGGTTTTTATTTCTGACATCTTCTGCACATAATACACAGGAGAAAGGGTTTGCCTCTTTTATTCATGAAAGTGAAACAGATTCACAATACTGTCTCAGGCTGCTGGAATTCCCACATCAGCTTCTTCATCAACTGGTAAGTACTACAAATGTGCCACCTACATAAGCTCATTACCGTGTTAGGTTCTGTCAGGGACACATACAAATTCCCCGCTTTGAGGAACTTACGCCTGAGATGAGAATAATCCTATAATAACTGGGGTGGATGTTCAAAATGGTTAGAAGGATAATAAATACTGTAGGAATCTGGAGAAGATGATAATTGATTTGGGCTGATTCTAGGGTAAGGCTCCAAGCAATGGGAATTGAGCTAGGCTTAAAAATAGATGGAATTTGCATTGCAGGCAAAAAAAGGATGACATGATAGATGGAGGATGCAAATTATCAATTAAAAAATCTAATTATTTAGAATTTTTAATGAATGGTTCTCCTAGCTAAATTTGAACTGTTGACTAAAGCCATTTATTTAGGATACTAGACCAACAGTTAATTTCAATAGTAGGCCAACAGTTTTTCTGTTTTTACCAAGAGGACCAATTTGAATACTGTCATGTAAAGTGATCAGGAATGACGTGCGTGTGTACGTGTGTGACTCCGAATGGCACGGGGAGCGGGGAATTACATCAACATGGGTATCAAGCATTATACAGTGTACGCTCAGAGCTCTCATAGTTGGAAGTCATCGTTCTTAAAGTTGGCATGGAAAGGAACTGCCTGCACAAATTAGATTCTGCAAGTCTCATAAACATAAGTAGCTCATCAGCATACACTGAATAGTCTGGAAACTGTCCAGACAGAGAAAGCACTCTGTAATTTCATGAGCAAGCTGACATAAGAGAAATGACGTGATGCTGAGTGTTGCAGCCACCAGTCTCTACAAGGGCAATTTTACAGCTAGAAAGGCTGAGGTGCGAAGGATCTACTTCAAAGAACAAAACAAAGTAGAACAACGAATGGAATTTTAAAAAATTGATCAAGTGCTCTGAGGCTGGTGAATCTTTACAGGGGAAATCACAGGTTTTTGGAGAGCAGCCCCCAGATACTTTGCAAGGGGCTCTGTGCACATTTCCCAGTAACTGTTCATGTGTTTACTCTCTGCTGCTGTTCAGAGAATGACAGGCAAGGATCTCCTCGGCTCTCACATCTGACAACCAAGAACAGCAGACCCATTGTTCCAGGAAAGTTTCTCCTCCTATAAAGAATGTAATTTTAAAATGTAACCAACTATGGGGATGCCTCTTCCTTTGGATGACAGCTTTCCTTCCAGAAGCTTTTGCTCAGCCTGCATTAGAAATATCCGAAGTGTTTCCAATTCAAGGGCAGTTTGCTCAAGTTCTGAAATTCTACCATACCCTCAGACTGAGGACCACAAGGGTGAGGTTTGTAACTTTCTTAGAGGTTCGATTAAAATATGTAGTCTGGTTGTAAGTAGGCCATCAGGTCCGCCTGGGCGGAGCAGGTAAAACTGCAGCGGCTGGTGGTTCCCTTCCCATCTGGGAAAGTCCTAATGCGGGAAGGGATGGTGTGGAGAGGAGAGCATCCCTCCAACAGGGGAAGAGTTTTGAGGTTGGAAGGATTAGGACACACTTCATTTGGCTGTGGACAATATATATGTATTTATTTCTATTTTCAAACTTTGTGGTTTTCTCCAGGAAGCCTATGAAAATTTTATTTACCGACTGGCATCCCAACTTTTTGCTTTGAATTCAAGAGCCTTATTTTTGGATCAACTTTGCCTGAAGTGTTGACATTTGTGTAACTACAAACACACCTTTGGTGAAAGCAGACTTCACTACTGGAGCTGGCAGGATGTCAGGGGATGGGGAAAACTATTGCTAGATTGCCTGCCAGGGCTGACTAAAAGTGCTGGAAAGCAACAGAGTGATGAACGGGGAAATGCCTCTTGGTCTTCTTTGCCCTTTTTCCTTTCCTTGGTTCCACTTCTGTACCCACTTTTTCTTTTCTTTTTTTTTTTTTTTTTTTGCTATTCTCCTATATATTTTCTTAAACAAATGCCATAGTCCAATTATGTGGCAATATGGTAGATGAAGTTTGGAGGTGGACAGTGTATGTAGAAATAGGAAATGACCACTCTTGGTGATATTACAGAGCCATCCCAGGAGAGTTAGGCAACAGAGATGGGGAGGTCATGCAGGAGATCCGACTCAAGGGTGATGAGTGCAACCAGCACTGGCCCCACAAAGGTGGTCCATTTTACACCTCTCCCTTCTTTGTCTCACAAGGGCAGCAGAAACTAAGAGTGTGGAAATCACTACAGAAAATTTAATATTCCAAGTAAGAAAAACAAACTTTCCTGAATATCATATAGGGTTAAAAAGAATTTAAGTTTGCCAGCTGTGAAGTCTTCCTCCTGACCATTTTCAATAAGTGGGTCCAGTGCTATCATCAGGACCTGCAGGTACTTGTGTAAAAGCAACTTTCTGCTCTCTACCTCTGCTTCTACGAGGTATCACAGTGACAATCTGCTTCTGTTCCCCTTTTGGGTTCTTAGCCTTGTTTCCAAATGCTACCGAATGATCCTCAGGTACTTTGTGCTCAGAATGTCAGGCAGTGCTGAGCCATCTCCTATGAGAGGCAGAAAAGCTGAGATTGAACCATCTATGTTCATTCAACTTTAGAATAGTAGTGCCTGCAAGTCATAGTTCATTTTTATATATGCAGCTCTTGTTGAAGGTTTGGATCTTGCATGTAACTTCCTTTGCCATAGTGGTGAAGGCTTGTAGTCCCAGCACTTGGGGGGCTGAAGCAGGATTGCCAAGAGTTCTAGGACATCCTCAACTCTATAGTGAACTCAAGGCCAGTCTACACTACATAGAAAGACCCTGCCTAAAAAAAAGTTTCTTTTTTGGGCTTAGAACTCTGTTATTTTAATTAATCACTCTTTTCAAGGTCCCTTATTCTCTGAAATGGGTAGACAAGCCTAATAGGGATTGTAGCATTCCTTTACCCTTGCTCTGAGACACACACAGAATGCAAGCTCTACAGTTTTTAGTCTACAAAGAAAACTGATACATAGTTCAGAGTACAAAACCCCAAATGCACACTTAAGTATTATTCTTTGAAATTATTTATAATGTATACATAGTGTGATTTTTCTTCTAAGGTGCAAATATACTTGAGAGGTATTTTCGTCTCCTATTGAGAAACTCAACTTGCCTTCAATGAGGTAATATGCAGACACTATTATGAACTGTTTGATACTTACCAAACCTGGACTAAGTTTTAATCTTTTTTAAAGAAGCAGTGAGTCTCCC
The DNA here is from genome assembly GCA_004363535.1 of Dasyprocta punctata. Lineage (NCBI taxonomy): Eukaryota > Metazoa > Chordata > Mammalia > Rodentia > Dasyproctidae > Dasyprocta > Dasyprocta punctata. Next base: position 3,591 of record RJWM01018639.1, read on the forward strand.
TCTATCTTTGAATCACAACCAATCAGTGAGTCTCTATCTCTAAATCACAAACAAGCTTCTCCGTTTATGAAGTGTTTAATTGAGAGATGAATTAACCAATACACTGCCTCAGAACATTCACTGCACACTTTCCATGACAGCAAAAACAAATAGTACTTTATTTTATTAATTAATTTATTTATTTTTGCAGTACCGGGGATCGAACTCACAACCTCGCATCTGCCAGACAGGCGCTTAAGTCACTGAACCAAACTCCTGGCCCCAGTTTTTTTGGGGCAGGGTCGCACTATGTAGCTCAGGCCAGCCTTGTGCTTGAGTTGTAGCCCAAGCTGGCCTCGAACTCACAACACTCCTCCTACCTCAGTCTCCCAAGTGCTGGGATTAAAGGCGTGCGCCACCACACTGGGCAACAAATAGTATTTTAAAGTCCCACAACAGAGACAATAAAATAAACTAGAGTATACCTCTGGCATGAAATATTAGGCAGTCATTAGACATCATATGAAGAAAACATTTAATATGATGGGAGAATACTCATGATTTATAAAGAAAAAAGTAGAGGCTGTAAAATTGTTCATGTGATATGCTTTAAATCTGATAAAAAATGAATACACATGCACATAGACCAAAATGGAGAAAATATAAAGGAGTGGAAGCACTAACTTCTGAATAACATTGCAAATTATTATTTTTTCTTCATATTTTTCTGTATTTCCAAGTTTCCCCCCAAAACAAAGTGGCACTTTTAAGATAAAGTATTTACAGTTGTATTTATATGCATGTGCACTGGCTCTATAAAAGGCACCAATCTTCTATTCTAAACAGTTGCATTTGCTTTCATAGCAGGTGTCATGACCATGACCCTTTCGGGGATGTACACTCTGTCTTCAGAATAGACAACTTTTGTTCAGATCTTGGTTTTACCTATGTAAGAATCCATGTCCTTGTCTGGCATTTCATAAGGGGTAAAATTGGTATTTCCTTCTCTGCTTTCTCTATCCTAACCTGGGGGAAGAAGATACTTTCACTCAACCTGACAGTGTCATTAAATATGTGCTAATCCTGTTACATGCTCCACTTGTGACCCAGCAGGTAATAACTCTTGTCCTTATGAAGGTCAGAGCCCAGCCCTAGGCCGGCTGTGGCAGTTCACTGTCAGCTGGCAGTGAGGCACTCCCACAGGAAATACTCCAGAGTGTTGACTCCCCATGGAGTAGCATTGCCCATCTTCAACACTAGGTCCCTTCTAATCTTTCGTGGGACTGGGTGCTCTGCATGAACTAGGAGGATGTGCACCAGCAGGGTCCCTTCCAATGTTCTCAAGGGTGGTGAGCTGAGACGCAGGTGGGTTTCCCAGTTGGAATTATGGATTTCACAGCAAATGGCATCACAGGAGAAAATGTTTATGTAGCAGTTGAAATAAGATACTGGCATGGAGGTGAGGGATGAGAGGTGGAAGAAAATGTCATCAGGAACACAACGGCAATGGTACAGGAGCTGGAACCAGAGGGACAGTCCAGTTCTTGGGGACATCATATGACATTTATGTGAATGGGTTTATATATTACAGGGTAAAGGAAATACTAGTCCATGAAAAGCCCAACTTCTTGATTTCAGGCATCTACAAATAAGGGGACTCTCAGGTATCTACAGACATGGCTCCATCCTTCCCTGAACGGGAGACAAATTGTTTATATTTGATTTTCCAGTTGGGCCTTTTAAGGATGTTAAAGCTTACTGTGTACCACTTTTTGTGGCCTACATGCACCAAGATCCTCTCCCTGTGGAACCAATCTTTCCAAGGAAAGTCTTGCTTACAGAGTTACCCGAGCCCATCATTCCCACAGTCACACTGACCTGAAGGCAGAGAAGTCTGCTTCAAAAGAAAGGGACAAGCAGGCTTGGTAAGGGCAACACAGAAGGACAGAGACTCAGCCCACTGAGGGCATGGACCACATCTTTGCTACTTACTGCCCGAGTCTCCAGAGCCCCCACATGGTGCAGTAGTTGCAATACCTAACACCTAATAGTCATGTCAGCATTGCTAGGCAAGATTCGCAATCACCCTAGGTGGGAGGCACGATTATTATCTTTTTTTTAGAGGTGTAGAAAATGGAAGTACAGGGGTTCAGTGTATTGCTGAGGGTCACCTGGACAGTAAGTGGCAGAGCCAATCAGTATGTAAACTACTCAGCCTCCAGATCTACTTTGTTGCCTCCCTCAATGAATAGCTATGGCTTTACTGAGTAAAACAAGGATGGCAAGCTGTGCGGGAACAGAAACTGACGGGTCAGCCCTGGTTGAGGCAGCATGAGATACTGAGACAGCAGAAACAGGGAAGAGCTAAAGAACTGGGGCACCTCTGGTCCCCTGCAAGAGTGCCTGCTAAGCTCAGTCCTATCTAGTTTTTGGAAGAGTCTCTAGGATGAGGTATGGAAGGTACACATTTTTAACTCTGGCCTTTACTGTATATTCTTTTCCCACTTCATGCCTAGGGCCCCAAAGCCAGGCAGCAAGTGGCTATAGGAAGAAAGGATGGAGCCTGAGTTGTCCTTTCCTTGAGAAGACACTCTCATTTTCCAGTGCAGTTTTCCTCCTTGCCTTGTTTAGTGCACAGTAGGCATTTTTATGTCTTATGTCTCCCTGATGGAAGGATGGAAGCGGCACTCTAAAAGTGGGAAAGGACTCAGCGCCTGCTGAGGCACCCCTGTGAACACCATTAAAATACACAGTTAACGATAGCATCTGCAGTGGCACGTTCAACCTGAAGGATGTGTTTCCCACAGTATCTCTTCCATCCGCTCCTAACATCTTTACTCTGACAGATTTATAGTCAGCTCTGAGGATTTACCTTCTTAAGGAGACAATGTAAAAACCAGGAAAGTCTTTCTTCTTTTGTGGTTTTGTCTTATTACTGGGTGGGAAGGATGTTCTGTTTGACAGTGGTAACCTTCAGTATCTCCCATTAAACCTCTTTACAGATTGCAAATGATTTCTGTAACCCCACATGTGGGAGACTGAACTGTATAAACGAAGGGCTATGGGGTGGCAGCCTTCCTATAATAGAGAGAACACAGGGAGAGACCTGAGCAGAGACCTTTTTAGACCAAGTTGCAGGCTTCAGTGGCCAGTTTGTCTCATCCCTCTTATCTGTCCTGCCTCTCTTGCACTCTGCCTGCTCTCCAAACACCCATGTTAGGCTCAGGGGTGCAATACTGCTGAAAGAAGGTCATCAAAGAGATGCAAGATGAGGATAGTCCATCTGTTTTTTTAATTTAAGACTTCAATATCTATTATATATAATTAATTGCCAAAGCTGAGGCTGGTTATTCAACAGTCTGAGGGATCAAGAGGCAGCTCAGAGACAGATATCAAAAGAAAATTTATAGCTTTGCTTTCTAGGAAAGAAATTGGGGTCTGGCATTACTGAAATCTCTAAAGGATTGGGATAAAGGCTTGTTTTAAACTTGGGTACATGTAAAAGATTGGAATAACTACCTGTCATTAATATATTCAGGTTCAAATATAAAGAAAAAAACAACTGAAAATTAGTGATAGGTGAGCCTGAACTATTTAAGTCCTCTTGAAGAACAAGACCTTTGCAGTCGGTGTCAGTCTCTGGCCCTAATGGTTTTAAATGAGTCTTCAGAAAATTCTTTTGGGCATAACCTAACAGAATATCTTGTGAGATGAGGGGAAGAGTCTTTTTAAGGGTATATTTGCTTTGAGAGCTCAAGAATACTGGGCGAGGTATAGATGTAGTCTTTTAATATTCAATAAAATGTAAAAACTATAGAAAAGTAATAGGAACACACCATAAGCCAGATGACTCCAGACTAAGGCAAAAGTAGAAGTGGCAAAACTTGGCATAAACAAATCTTCTGGTGGCTCACTTTGGGACAACTCAAGGACACTGTTAAAGTGCAGTTGTCACATTCACCAGTATTTGGAATTCCAAGCTATTCCAGAAGTCTGAAATCCCTGCCAAACTTAAAGACACAGCTATTGACATACCAAGCAACCTAGAAACAAATGTGAGAGATGTAACCAAGATTTCAGGGCGTGTTAATTGCATTATCTATAATAGCAAAAGTGATAAAAGTATAACATATAGGTATGTGGCTCAATTATATTATATCTACATTACATAACCATTAAGAATCATGTCTTTGAGGCATGTTTAGTAGCCAGAAAAATACTTACGACATAATAAGAAATCAAAACTGTATAAAACGGAATCAACATAATAGTATTTATTCACTTATTTGTGAGTTTTTCCCTCTGGTCATGTGCATGTAAATTTTAGGAAAAACTAAAATGAGATGTTAATAATGATTTTTTTCTGAGCAACAAGATACTGTTATTTTTCTTTGCTTCTATATTCTTTTCTATAACACACAAACTTCAAATGCACTATTTAAAAAAAATAAGATACACTATTTTTTAAAAGCACTGTCAACTCTCACAAGAACATCCAGTTAATCTGGCACTAGGTTACTGTATAATTATTATTAATAAATGATAATGTTTAAGATTTCTGGCCCTAGATATGAATAACTGTAGTGAAACAAATCTATACATTTCAGTCAACAGCTTCTGGCAGAAACTTAAACCTTATGATCTGCATTAAACTATGTCCTGCCTGCCTTTAATCCCAGCACTTGGGAGGCTGAGGTAGGAGAAGCGTTGTGGGTTCGAGGTCGGCTTGGGCTACAAGCTGGCCTGAGCTACACAGCGCGACCCTGCCTCAAAAAACCAGGGCAGGAAGTTTGGCTCAGTGACTTTAGCACCTGTCTGACAGATGCGAGGTTGTGAGTTCAATCCCTGGTGCCTCAAAAAAAAAAAGTATGTCCTGCCCATGTCCTGCCTGCTGGCTTCGAAACCACAGAGGCATAAAGCGGGAACAGATATCTTTCAGGTGTGTATTCTAGGCCAGGTGTTCACACTTATGGTGCCCTTGACACACTCACAAATGAAGAAGGAACAGTCCATGAGGGTCAATCGCCTGCCTCAGTCTCATGGTTATTTAGTGATCGAACTGGATGCAAACCTCCTGTTCTGGTCTGCCCTTCCAACTCCTGCAGGGCTGGTACAATCTCCAGGTGTGATGAATTCGTTATAGACACTTGAAAACACCTTCACAAAATATTCTGCTAGAGCTTCTAATGTGTGGCCCAAATCACTGATTTTTTTTTAAAAGTTTCTTGTCTTTCACACAATCTAAGTGGAGGTATTAGAGAAATTGTCAAAAGGAGTTGAAATTACAGACAAAAAACGGAAGGATAAATGAACAATCAACTCCTAAGGAACTGACTGGCAAACTAAGCAAAGACTAAAAAAATAAAAAAATAAAAACAAAACAAAACAAAACCTGGTCCAGCCTTTGCCCAGCAGGGGAGGTGGCCATTCCGCTGTGATTCCCCCAGGGCTTGCTAACTCTCCAAATGCCTCTCTGACTCTTGACCACGGTGCTGCTCCTCCCTCCTCCTTGTCAGGGACCCCATCCCTCCACTGTCATATCTTCAAGCTGATTACAAAGTCTACCTTTAACTCATTAATTCTAGAGAGGTATCATTAAAATTTAAAATCTTTCCTGTAAAAGAAACGACCTCAAAATGATCTCTTTTCAGTGTTTCCATTTAATAACACTTCTCACGAAAGGATCTCAGGCTGGTGGTTGTGCTAGGCCTATCTTTGCATCTCACTTAACTCAATCAGCCCCTGAGCTGATGATCAGAAAAACTTCTTACTGAGATGGAACCTCACAATTATAAAGAGCTTCTACATCCAATATCTCATTTGCTTCTCGCAAGAATCCTTAAGGAAGGAAAGGCAAGAAACATCATTCCCATTGTACAGACCAGGAAACTAAGGTTATGCTGCTACTTTCTCTGGCTTAATGAATTAGACAGCAGCTTCCTTGGAAGACACAGAGGGTCTGGCTCTCAGGGCACTGGATATGAAGGTTTGGTTGAGAATGTGGCCACAATGTGTCTCTAGAAGACAGGATCCTGAAGAAGGGCTTTAGGGGAAGCAGGTTGCTGGGCTATGGGAGTACAAAGACAGCAATGCCAGTGTGAAGCACTGTATGAATGGCTTCTTTTCCCAGCTTTCCATTCTGTCTATTCATCAAAGTCAAACCCAAATCCCACAGATCCAGGAAACCTTTCTTGATTATCCAGCACAAAGAAGCCATAATAACAACGCCTCAAGGCTTTCATAGGCTTAGCTCTTTACAACATCATTATATGTTGTTAGGGGAGAGTTTGTCATTCATTCTACTCATGAGGAAAATGAAGCTCAGAGAAGTTAGGTTTCTTGTCAAGCTGAGGCAGTTAACGAGCAGATTTCAAACTACATTGTGTTATAGCTGCCTCACCCTCTTGGATGCTTCCTATCCTGTATATCACCATATACTCCTTAGTTCTTCAGCCTGAGCATAAAGTCCTTGAGGGCAGACAAAAAACCTTATGCTTCTTTGGAATCCCCGCTCCTACCCACCAGAAACTAGCAGAGTACTATAGACACAGTGAGGCCTCAGTCAGTATCCTGTGTTAAGGATCTGTTAGGCAGGAACAACAACTACAAAGAAAGAGTTTTTGGGTACTTTGATTATTAGGCTTTATGTTGCATATCATTAAAACAAGAGTGAATATGAAATATATTTCTCCTGGCCTTAGTTTAATCAGGCATTCTTCACCATGTCTGTCTGATTCTGTTATGTGAAAAGAACTGCTTCGTAAGCATTTCCTGTGATGAGACTAATCAAACATGTACAGATATCACAGACTTAAAAAAGACAAAAACAAAACCATCGCACATATGGAAAGATAATGATACCCAAGCTACAACATTCCATCTGAGATTAATAATGAGCCTCTAAAGCATGAAGAATACTTATCTCCTTTCTGGCAATTCACTATTCCAAGAACACCCATAATGGAAGTAAGTCTAACTGGGATCTTGGGCCATTATACCTTACACCTGTAATGAGACTTTTCAGAGCTCAATGATACAAACAGCCCACTGTGGCCCATGTGCCATATGTTCACCACCACTGCCTTGTACTCTATTAAGGAGACTGAGGCATCATGATACTGTTTGGGTCAGAAACAAAAGAGAAGCGGGGTGCTCTGAGACATTTTCACGATTCCAATCATTCAATTATTATCTTCAGTGGCAAGCAAATTTAATATATATGAAATGTGATTAAAAAACAGTGAATGCTAAAATTTTTGAAAATCATTACATTGAAATATATATTGCTATTAATCCCCCCAGAATACTCCCCTTCACATGGAATACACTTATCCCATCATTTTTGCCACTTATTGAAGCAGTTCTGGAAATACTGTTTTGCAGAATGTATTTACTCGCCCTGTTATGGCTGCTTCAATGTCCTGAATTAATTCAAAACCTTTACCTTTCATGGTCTTTTTGACTTTAAGGAATAGCCAGAAATTTCAGGGTGCCATATTCAGAGAGTAAAGTGAATGAGAACACACAGTAATGTTTTTACAAGCTTGCCTTTCCATTGGATGATACTTGCAGGTAGCATTCACAGTGTTTTTGATCACACCTCATTTAGGCACTCACAAAAAAAGAACTTCAGAGCTACTTCAGAAAGTGGCAAGAATGATGGAATCAGTGTGCTTGAAATGAGGGGAGCATTTTGAGGGAGATAAATGGTAATGTCTTTTACTGTAATACACTTAAAAAATTTTAAATGTCATTTATATTTTGATCCACTTCACACACAACCTACAACTTATTACTCTCATTCTATTTCATTTGGTCTCCCAACACATCACTACCTTAATTTTACAGCTTTAGAAATATAGAGGGCCCAAACAAATTCACCAAGATTAGAATTTCTGATGGTGATTAGCTTAAGAACTTCTACACTGACATATGGTATGCTAAACTAACAATAGCAGGGCATATTTACCACATTTTATTGCCAAAGTATATATAATAATCTTAAGCTACTGAAATGCAGAACTTCTGATTTCCTTGATATTAGAAACAAAGGGCCACATACCCATGGTTTCAACCAACGTCCAGTGAAAAGAGCAAATATCAGGTTTAGGGTACCTACATTTGCATCCTCAAGGTTGTGGCCATTGGTCTCGACCAATTCCTTGGTACCTTTTAACTGTAAATTTTAAAGAAAACAAACAAAAAATGAATAAACAAGCATATTTGAGTATATATCATCTTGTTAAAGTGATTGTTCTGAGGTTGCATTTTATAAAACTTTCAGTGAGGAAAAACAGATGGAGCACATAATTCTAATGAGTCTTACTGAAACCAGTCTGAGACCAATATTTTATAAAGCTTGAGCGTTTGCAAAAAAAAAAAATGGGTCTTGGTCATTATTTTTTAAATAATAAGATTGGGAAGCAGTTTCATAGGCATAAAATGTATAAAATTGGTTCTTAAGAATAATAAATGATTTCATTTCCTAGTTGGATTGCTATTAATTTAAACCCTGCGGTATTTGTAGGTTACCACCAGCTAAACGATGTTATACTAACGATTATTCGTGAATGATGGATCTTTCAGCCATTTGAACATGCCTCAGTGGTACTGTACATGTATTCCTTGAGAATATATTTGAGTGACTGACATCATCTCTGGATCTAAAAGGCAAAGACGGTTTGCTTCTTTGCATAGAGGGAGAGCTGGAAAGACATCTCTTTGGCCACTGGAGCATTAGAAGAAAAGCTATTTCTCAAATGAGATTTTTAACAGGGAACATTTGAAAATACTCCTCTTTCTCAAAGGCTTAAGAGCAATCAGATATGAGAACATTTCAGGAAATATTTAATTGGCATTTTATCCTGGCTTGACAAACATCAAAGGAAAAGGTGAGCTGGTCTTGCAGCTGCTTGCCAGAATTTCATCCCAGCTTACAATGCCTAAGAAGCTGCTTCTCCTTCATATCTTTTTCTGCCTAATAGAAAATACACATAGTAAGAAATACCTAAAATTTGAGAAAAATCAAATTCATGTATACCACCAATATGTTTGATTGGGGACACTTTTTTTTTCTGGCTATTTGTGCACATTAAAGCAAAAGCATTTTCAAGGTAATCTTGAACTCTAAGCAAGAAAGTCATACCCTCTCCTTGCCAAGAGAGAGACTGTGCTAAATAAATGGTAACACAAAGAATTTGAGGATAGAGTGGCTAATTATGGATACAAGTCTCTTTGCCTTATTGTCACGTCAACCCACTTAACAAAAAAGTTGCCCACTCTTCTTTAGAGCAACATCATAGATGTTTCTATGCCTAACAAACACAAAGAAGTGTGGTCAGTGTATGAAATATACATACATATATATATATATATATATATATATATATATATATATATATATGTAATTAGAAAAAAATGCACCTAGGTTGTAGGAATACTATTATCAGAGTGCACAAAAGAACCTCAAAAAATGAGCTTAAGGTTTCTTAGTGGGATGTTCCTTATCTTCTTCCTCATCAACACCCTCTCTGCTCATCACACTTTTGGTCCTGATACTTGTGCTTCTATGAGTTGCAGTAAGATTCGCTCAATAGCAGCTCTGTTCTTCTGCAGCAGAAGGGAAGGATTATTAAAGTTTGCTCAAACATACATGTGCTTACCAGAATGAGTATGACAGTTGGTTTCCTTCTCCCTTTTAATAAATTCCCTTTTCCCAGTCCATGTTATCTTTCAAATGCTCTTTCTCCTTATGCATGCAACTCACTTACTCTCCTGCCCTTCTGTCTGCAGGTATTGTTCACTGGTTACTCTATTCTGTCAGAACTTCACATGAAACTCCTTCTTCTGCAAGCACCTCCCCTTGCAGCTGAAGCTCTAACTCCCTACTTCTCTGCCCTTGTGGGTCACTCCCTGTTCCTATTTCCAGTTGTTCCTCTCCCCCAAACTGGGGCTGAACATCTTGTCCCATGAGACTTGAGTTGACAAACAAGCTCTGGATATAGGAAGCTCCCATAATCCTCAAAGAGATGAAAGACAGGAATCAGAGGGGCTGGAGGGCCCTAGGGAAGCTATATCTCAGTAAAATGTATTTCAGCAAACTGGAGAGCAGAGGGAAAGAACAACCTCTCCTGGCCTTCCCTAGAGGAGGTGGCCCCACAGAGGACAGGTCTATCCTCAAAATCTAGCTTCTGGTCAGGATTCCTAAAAGTAGCAGTTAGTTTGAATAGCAAAATTCTAAGTCTTCAGAGAAGGATATATCATTTCTTGTGTGTGTGTGTTCATTTGTTAAGGCCATAATATGTATGCAGGCAATAAAAATATGTTTACACACATAGTTACTCTAAATGAAAGCACAGAAGGTTTCATAATGTCATGTCTGTGGAAGTAAGAGGTATGATTTTCAAAGTATGTCTGTGGGAGATGAGGAAGCTGCAGGGATATGGAAGGAACAAGTTCATTGCTTCCCGCCTCCTGCAAGGACCATCTGGGCACCAGGCAAAGGGCTCATAGGCAAATAGTTTGGTGATGGCAGTGCAGTAACACCCAACTGCCTTTGGGTGCTGTGTATCACTGGTCCCCTGAGACTTAGGTATTCTTGGTGCCTCTGCTTGAACAGAAAGACTGTAGATTTGAAAACACCTCCTTCTCAGTGGTATTTTCTAAGGTCCTTAAAAATTTTGTTGCTTTCAATCCTCTTCATGCTCTCCTTTTTTAAGTCATGGAAAGCGAAGTGTTATGTCCCTGTGTGGGTGCACTGCTCTTTAAAAATGCATGCCATATCAAGAGTGTATCAATACTCTCTGCACAACTCATAATCTATTTTTATAACTGGGATTGGGAATTCAAATAAAAATAAAGGATTTGAGTCATTTAGAAAAAGGTAAATTTACCCTTCTCCACTTTGGTGAACACTATTTTTTTAAAAAATCTTGAAGAAAGTGGAAAACAACAAAAGCACAAAGCTATGAATATCTGATCTGGAACAAACTGGAGCCATATGAATTTCCCTTTGATGGAGTCTCATAATAATGACAAGGAGGGAGGCTGGTGACTTCAGGTGAATTTAGTCAACTAGACTTCTTGGTTCAATGTAATGTATCCAAAACTCACACAGGTTCAGCCTCACTGTAACTTATTGAATCTATATGAATCAAATGAAGGTAATCATTATTTCCAGAAAACATTTTCCTCCAAAGTTATAAAAGTTTATATCTGTGGGTGGGGAGGAAGCTGCCCTCCTTTTCTGAGGCTCCTTAGAAGTCACTTATATTTTTGGGGGAAAATAACTAAAAAATATATTTTTAAATTCTAAATCATTGAAAGATAGAAAATCACTTATAAAGAGACTGAATACTGGCTTTGCCACAGCTCTCTCTTATTTCATATTTTCTAGAATGTCATGTTTGAAGTTACTTAGACAGCATAACAACCTTTTCATAAGCAAGTGAAAATACGAAATAACCTAGAGTTGACTGCAGGGGGTTGTATTTACTATCTGTGATTTTTCCTGTCATCTAATTAGCAGTCATTACAATGTCTGCAGAAAGTGAAAGTCAGGAATTGGAAAGCATTTCAAGGGCTCTCCTGGCTTTTCCACTGCAGACAGTGGGGCTTGGATTTCACTCTGCTGTCTGCTAAGTGATCCATCTTACTGCACTGTAAGACAATACTTTCCTGCCCACTTATCAATGTCAGGACACACTTTTTTATCAAAGGAAGCCAGAATCAAACGATCAGATTTACAAACGTCATGTGAAAGGATTGTTGTTCACCACTGTCAGATAAGTGCCCTGATGTGGAGGAAAGATTTTTTTAAAATGTTGCTGCCAATACTTTAAAACTTCATCAAAATTCATTGTCTTCTGGAAGAAGCATTCATACAGTGCAGGTGGGTTTGGGTAGGTACGTGATATACAAAGACATTAAGAACTGCATGATGAATTCCATGTAGGAAACCTGTTGGGAGGTTTGACAGAGTACAGGTTAATTATCCGGCAGATTACCTCAGTGATGTTTGTGTGAGTGACGCACTAGGGAGTGTGAATCATGCACCTTTGAATCATCAGTAAATCAGAGTGGCGTCCCTTCACTTACTTGTTCCTGTAGGACCTTTAGTAATGCTTGTGTGTGGGACTGCTCTTCCTTTGCTTGTTCCAGTTCTGACTTTTTGTTGTTTAACTCCTCCTGGATGTTCAGCAATTGCTGTAAAGTTAAAAGGATATTTAGCATAAGTAGGACTGAAGACCAGGTGAATATAAAATATCCAAAATATGATCAGAATGATGAGATTTTTACATGTTTTGTAGCTTTATCCAGATACCAGTTGACTGTTTCTATGTGTGTTTTCCCTACTTAGTATAAGGAACATTGTGGTTTTGGACATACTATTAGACTGTGATATCAATGCACAAAAACTTGTTTTAGTATTTGGAAAGACACCATTACATTCCTCTGAATAAATGCATATTTGTAAACATGTAGAATGGTGTTAATAAACAACATATTGATAGATGATGAAACTAAACAATAAAAAAGGTAATCAGTGAACTAGTCCAGTTTAACATTTTACAGTAAAGCTAGCTTTATGTAGCTCCATAGAGCTGCTTGATCAAGCAGCAGAGACCATAAAAGATCTTTGTATTTTGTCTGTTATGATGGTGATGTTTTATTGGATCAGCAGGACTGAAGTCCAAGCAGCAATCAATAGATCAGCTGAGAAAACTGCTGATATAAGCTGTCAAAATCCTAAACTATAGCCTACATTGCTATTTTTAAGCAGGACTACTGAAGAGATTTTTGTAAGCCCTGATTTGTCCCTGCCCTATCCGCTCCAGCTCTGGGAGGCTTGCCTTGTCTGCCCGGAGGCCTGTGCTGCCTAGCCCTGCTCTGATTGTCTGGGACACGGTTCTCCATTAATGTACATGTAGGTTGGATAATGCATTCAAGAGCTCCAATATATACCCTGGAAATAGCTTTGTCTATTCAGTTGCTTGACAACAAAGGACCTGAGCAAAAACGCACAAGAGCATTTTTCCACGCTGTACATAACAAAGGCCGCACTAATGCTCTGGAAGCTTTAGTGCACCACAGAAACTCAAGTCACCGGTCTCCAGCATCCAAGATGCTTCTTCAGGGCCCTGACGAGCAGGCGGTGGAGCTGCCTGGATGACTCCTAATCACCAGAGCATGAAGAAACACTGGCACTGAATTTCTCATATTTAAGGATTAAGTTATGTCTTCAAAACTACTGGTTTGGGGGACTTTTAGGGTAGGAAGTGCTCAGAAAGCCATACTGTGCTTTCCCTGGGGTTTACTGGTCCTGTTTCTTACTTTGGCACCACATACAGATTTAAGAATGTACATTAGTTTCTCCAGCGTAAGTGCTGATTTCCTTGTAACTGTCTAAAAACTTGTGCCTCCTATTTTACTATTCACCCATGTCACCATCGCATGTGAGGGCATCACATGACCCTGGATGGCTCCTTAGCAGTTTGTGTGATTCAATTACACATTGATCAGCTAGGATACCCCATGGAGGAAGTCTTTGTTCTCCTCTGGCCTGGTGAAAGTACCACAGTGACTCAGTCAAACAGTGAGGAATGACACTGTCCCTTCTTGCTTGGTCACAGCTGATCCCTGATCAGTCCCACGAGGGGCTAGTGCTCTAACTTATGTAATGCTAAATGGATTTTTAGTTTTCACTAGGCGATTTCAAATCCCAATCTTTAATCTTCCTTTTAAAATCAGACAAAAGATGGATAGGAAATTATTTTCAAAGGTAGGTAACATGTTTGTTCACTGTAACATGTGCAGTGGCAAAATATAAAAAGAGTATATCCAGAAGCAGAAAATTAGTAACATTCGTGACGATGCTATAGTAGAATGAGATGTGACCATTAAAAACGAAGCTGCACAAACTCTAGACACAGAAGATGCTCATAATATACTACTCAGCTAAAAAGAGTCCGGGTTATGAAAATGTTGCATTTAATTTGCCAACATATTCATAGAGAAGAACAATATTCAGATAGTGTCTCTGAGTGTGTAAATTTACGAATCTGTCAGTTTTCTTTGTTAATTTTCTGGTGTATCTGCAATGAGTACATACTACTTTAGTAATGAGAAAAATATAAAATGACTTTAATGTGGCAGGGGAAAGACAAAGAAATACTAGTTGGATACAAATCTCCTCTGTTATTGCCAGTAGCATGAGTATCCACAGGAAAAGCATTATTCGGTTTCTTAATTTTTGCCAATAATAGAATATGAAGATTCTTTATCTTTAAAAACATTATTTTCTCTGATTCCCTGTGATTTTAAGTATCCCATCACGTTTGCTAGCTGTGGGATTTTATTTACACTCTTTCAAAGCATAGTCACAGGCAGTGGTTCTTAATTCTGGTTATTCATTAACATTATCTGGGAAGCTTTAAAAATATGGATTTCTAAGTCCCACAGAAGAGCAATTAACTGAATATCTAGAGGTGGGGCCTAGGTATTGATTATTTTTGTAAAACCTTCTCAGATAATGCTAATGTGTAACTAGGGACAAGAACCATTGCTTCCTTCAATGCTCCTTTAATCCTCAGTTGGCTGCAATGTGACTTCAGTCCCGAGCACTCCACTCAAACTGTTCTTGCTGACACCACCAGTGCTTCACTAACTGCCATCTCTTACGCCAGTTCTTTTCTTTCACCACATGCTGTCTCTGGTGATCCTGTTTGTGCCCATGGCTTCAGCCACACACATCACATGTACTGGTGCTTCATAAAGCTGTCTTCATAACGCAGCCTCTGTCTTTCTGCTCACTAGACCCTTAACTGACCATGTTTCAAAATGTCCTGATCAGAACACGCTTTTTCTCTATCCCTCACACAACCCAGGCCTCCCCTTCTGGTATCCAGAGTTGAAAACCTAAAGTCAACCTTGATCTCTGCCACAGATGCAAAACTCATTTGTCTCCTCCCCTGCTTCATCTTCTCACTGTCATGGTTCAATCCACTGTCTCTTCTCCCCTAAGTTCTGCCAGTTTCCCGACATGAACATATACCTCTGAGAGAGTTGACTACTTAAGAATCACAGTGCTCCCATAATTAAAAATGCCGTTAGTCCCCCAGAATAGTGAACAATTCAACCTTCCCTAAACATGCAAGGTCCTTTCCATGACTTATGACAAGCTTACTATCTGGCATTCTGCCCAGAATTCCTACTCAGTCTTCAAGCCCCGACTCCAATGTTGCTTTGGGCTACCACCAACTCATATGATGCCTTTGTGCAACTCAGAAGAGGCCCATCCTCAGGTAGACATGACCACTCACCAGCAGTGGGTAGGAGTAGGTTTCATTCTGCTCACCTCTACATTCTGGTGCCTTTCCCCAGGACAAAATCTACACAATTATATGCCGTAGCCTTGCGTTCTTCCTCAGTAAAGATACTGTATCCTCTAATTGTCCAAATAAAGTTAGTTCACCTATCTTCTATACATTCAAAACACTAAGGTATACTACATTTCATAAATATCTCCCCACATAACTACATTCATTAATAATTAGGTTATATCCAATATGCAGTAGATAGCAAATAAATGAAATGAAGGGATGAATGAATGTCTGATTTGGTTTCCCTGCTTCTACAGAGTTAAACCGTGATTTACCAAACAACAAAACTACCTGAAGTGCTATCACTGGATAATTTATTGTTCTAGACAGATGGATACATAAAGCTTTCAGAGGAACATAAGAGCTCCATTTAAGACATTCTGATTTATTACTCTGGTAGTTTCAGGTATCCTTCTTAATCTGCAGAGAAATATTTCTTAAAAGGTTAAATAATTCTAATCAATGAATTTATAATTATGTAATTCATTCCCCATGTCCCACTGCAAAAAGAAAAAGAAAACCATCACCAAAGGAAAAAAATAAAACAACGTGCTTAGACTGTTTGTGCATTTTACTAAATTAATGCTTTGGTTTTTTTTAATAAAGTATATACTTGTGAATCTAATATTTATGTATTCAAAATAGTAGTGATTCAAAACTGCTATTCCTCATTTGACTACATGGCCTATGAAAACAGTGCGATAGTTCTGAACTAGATAATTTAAATCAGCCTTTCTGGTCCTTTTCATTGAAATTTATGAGACTGTATAATATTCTTTCTAGTTTGAATTTTTAAGTACCAATGTGTCTCAATTACAGAAGTTCACAGCAGCTAGAACTCAATCAGAGGTGTCTTCTGGTTGGATTGGCTGACTGCAGCATAATTTTAATTTAACATTTGAGAGTATGACATTAAACAGATGCACTATTACATTCTTTGGTGGTTACAACTGAGTGTATTCCAATTAGACAATTATCCATATGCCAATCCAGTGAAAACACTCTAGCGGACAATAAGCAGGTAAATAAATACTGTACCTGACACATCGTGATTTTCCCAAGCCACTGATTTAATAGGATCCCTTATAATACTCTTTGGGGATGTAGATTTCAATGTGTAATGGATCTTTCTTTATAACGAATTCAAGGAGTATTACAAATGTTATTTGAGGCCCTAGAATAAGTGAGGTCACATTTCCATTTTTACAGATGGGAGAATTGTAGGCACACAGAGGTTTACTCATGTATCTGAGTTCATACTGCCTGGAACAGACCTACCACTTACACAACTCAATTTCTTGCCTCAGACTTTCATTTCTACCTTGGCAACCACACTGCATTGTCAGTTTTAAAGGGAAATCAGGACATGGCAAACTTAAAGTCCTCTAGCAACAACTTCTACCAAGTATTCATCGTGCTCACTTATGAGTAAGGCTATGGGAGACATGCTACTGTGCACACTTCTGGGAGCAGTGTGGGGACTTAACTTTCCTTTAAAAAGCGTAACACCCCGTCCTTGTCTTTTTTTACTTTAAATCTTGTAATTTGGTTACCAAAGTGAAGTTGTTATACCATTGACAGATTATATAAGGTTAGACTTCAAGAAAATCACAGATGACACTGTAAATATCCTACATGAAATAGACAAACATGACATTATCAGGCTGGCACTCATATAACTGGGATAACTCTCAGGAATGCTTGGCTGAGGACAGAGGTTGTGGTAGACACAAAACAGAGAAGACCCTGAAATAGAGCATGGGTCTTGTGTTTTCTGGGGTGGTGGTGAATTTAATACCCTTTCTATATTTAGGTTGGTAGAATCAGGTGAACTCATGACACCAGCATAAAATATAGAGACTAACACAAATATACTCATACACACAGGGTACACACAGTGTCTTAGTTACTTTTCTCTCATTGCCGAGACAGAATACCTGATGCCCAAAATTAGGGAAGGAAAGGTTTATTTCTTACAGTTCTTGGAGGTTTCAGTCCATATTCAGCTGGCTGCAAGGCAGGGTGGCGTGGCGGGGTAGCCATTCATGGTGGCCACAAAATAGCAAGAGTAAACCAGGGAGAGAGGGAAAACACACCTTCTTCCCGCCCTTACACTGTATCCTGGCTCCACCCCTAGGTGGGTGCTAGATAACAAGCCAATCATGAAGGCAGTAGATAATAAGCCAATCATGAAGGCCAGACTCAACTGCACCCATATCATGATTACATGAGACTTTGGAGACCACAGGATCATAAACCACAAAACACACACACATACAGAGTGCACACACACTATTTTCTCCTTTCTTCTTTGCTTCAGGATTTCCCCAGTGGTTGGCTCTCTATTCAGTTCTAAAACAATTTGCTACTATTTACTCATTCACTCCTTCAACTAACACTGAACTTACTCTGTGCAGAGAGCAGGGCTGGAAAATAGGGAAACTCCAAAGGAAACAAGGTTAAGGACTGTGTCGTCAAGATCCTGGGTTAGGAAGATTCTAATACATGACAATTAATCTAAGACAGTACAAAATAATAATGTAGTTTCCATAGGAATTCAAGTTTTGGGGTACCAGCAGTCATAAGAATGGGCTCAGGAAATCAATTGTGAGTCACAACTTGTTTCTCTTATTGGAAATAAGCTGTGGGATATGCATGAAAAATCTGGGAATCTTTGACTCTATGGGGTATCATCAGTTTAAATATCACATGTTTTGGGCCTTTTTGACTCAGTTTTAATAAATACTATTCTATTTCCATAACTACCATAAATCAGATTCCCATCCAGTGGGACATATCATTAAGGCCAGTAGAATATCACCTAAAGAAATGGGGTCCAGGAACTTGTAAAGGGAATTTCCACTGCAGGTTATGGTGGATGTGGCTGGATCTAGATGGATCAACCCCAGGAGCACTTTTAATGTCTTATCTCTGTGGCAATACCCACAGGCAAGCATCCAACCTCCTGTGAACTGTCTCTAACCTGATTTCTCCAAATACTGTATTTCAGCCTGCAATCTGTGGCCAGCTCTGTCAGCTCCTCCTCCTGCTACAACCCTAGGATCAGAGTACAGGCCCTAATCCATTCCCGCTTAGTGTGATCCTTCTTTCCCACATGGCTCCCCATGCTCTCCAGACCCTCAACCCCCAACCTCCATGTAGTTTCAGTTCTGGCTGACTTCACACTGTGAGGAACACAAGCTCTGTTCCTGCTGACAAAGTCAGCCTACCCATACCTGTTTTATATCTAACACTAAGACTTCTGAACTAAACCTGACTGTTAGGAAAAGTTTGAGATGTAAAAAACATCAAGTGCACATTAGCAGAACCTAACAGCAAGGCTTTGCTCAAAGCCAAACACATTCATTTCGTATTTCTGACAAAAAAGAGAGAGAGAGAGACAGAGAGAAATTTGGCCTGGGAAAGGACCATTATTTACCACCCAGTACTTGTAAAATTCACTTTTCTCCTTGGGAAAAAAAGATGGGATTGCACTAGCTTGAATTTTCTCACCACAATGGGTGTTAAGACTATGCAAGCTCTATTCTAGTTGAAAATGCCATCTACTTTCACCTGGGGAAGAAACTGCACTTCAATTTACTCCAAGGTTTGGGGGCACCCAAGCTTGTGGTTGGCATATTCACTGTTGGCACTTCACTCTCTCTGCCCCAGGCATAGTGACCCCTGGGGAGGGACATCTGGAAAAACCTCCACGTTCAGATGACTGATAAAGGAACACTGGATCACAGAAATGAAATTGTGTTCAGAGCTAATATCCTATTACATCAAGCTATACATATTTAATTCCTTGGGTCTTTCCTCATAAATCAATTCCTCCAGGCCCTTAATCTTGTCAATATCTTTTCTGATATTGAATTTTAAATGCCATTCTCATTGCTAGGCAGAAAGGTAATCTCGTGTTCTCTTGGGATCAGGCTTCCTTTATAACTGAGCAACACCTGCAGCATGGCCCCGTACCCTGACCCTGCTATTAAGATTCAAATGTCAGTTAAATTGAACAGCCCAGGGGCAAGCTTGCTGGAGTTTGCTTTCTGAGAGGTCAAGACCATGAGCCCCAAATCATGCTGACACCACCCTGAGTGCCCAGAGTGCTACGGAGATTACTGAGGCAGAAGTTAGCATTTTCCAGGGTCCAGATCTTTCTGGGGGTTTTCTGGGGGTGCCTGAGACATGAAGTACCCTGCCTCCTCCCAAGGGCAGCATGCTAAGAGGCTCTTTCTTCCTCTGATCATGCTAAGGGCCTGAAACAAAGGCTGCAGAGTGTGTGCACATCTGAGCAAGACTCCCAGAGCATGAGGACACAACAGGAAGAGAGAAATGGGGAACCAGAGAACAGGTTTTAAAGCTGAAATATTTCCAGGTTCTTTAGGGCTGGCCTATAATGCAGCAAGACTTTCCCTGCCATAAAAAAGGAAAACAACATCTAGTAATTCTTTGAGTCACGAAAATTTCCAAAAGGAGGCAGGAGGAGTCATTTTTGTAGGACTCTAAGAGCCACATGGAGGCTGGGAAAACACAGGAAGGGATCAAGTTGTAAGTCTAAGGGACTAAGAGTGCAGGAAGCGTGGGATCCTGAGGGTGGGGCCTGGAAGCTGTCTGCCTGGGGTGCAGGAGTTAAGCAGGTACAGTGGCTCTGAATTTTCAAACGATAATAAAATTAATCAAAGGCCCATCCATATCATGGTGCATTAGCTATCTGAAGCAGAATCAGTGATAAAATTCTCCTTTCTCACAAAAATATTTTGATCTAAATTTCAAATAATTACTTCTAGTACTGTTAAAATTTAACAATATACATGTAGTCTTTAAATAAGCACACTGTATTGTTTGTTCTTTCACATATTTTATGTTGAAACTGATTGGTCCAGCCCTTAACCCCTCCCTTGTTCCTTCTTGCAAACACACACAAGGATGCAGGTGCACACACTTGCTATCACTGGGAATCAACTGCCTTGCTTTGAGTATAGTGTCTCCAACTCCTGTGGTACTACATACATTGTGTTATTCAACAGCAGATTTGAAGTGAACAAAGATAGTGCTATGGTTGATACATTGTGTCAACTTGAGTAGTTTAGAAGTTTAACTAACAGACTTAGCAGGGAGCTGGGAGTTCTTACTTTGTAAACATCCTGAGCCTGTGCAAGGAGGGCAAGATTTTGTGATTTTTCCCTGGAAAGGGTATGGTCTGTATACAATATAAAGGAGGAAAAGAGGCTTGCTTGTCCTCCCTTTTTGCTCTGGCTGCTTTTGCTGGCTGCTTCCTTGAGGTGCTGCCCCCCCACCCAGTACCATGCCACCCTGCCTTGGAACCAGATGATTATAGACTGAAACCTTCACAAACTGTAAGCTAAATAAAACTTTCCTTCCTTCATTTGGGGTGCCAGGTGTTTTGGCCCAGCAATGAGAGAAAAGTAACCAAGACAGATAGCAAAGACTACAAACTAGAATTTGCACAGCTTTCATTCATTCCACAGGTCCACTTCAAGAATTTTTACACTCAAAACTTGACACGGTGAAACAAACCATGTCTTATTTTTGGCTAGTCTTAAGTCGAAATTTTTAGTTTCCATGAAACATTTTTACTAAAGTTTAACACTTTAAAAATGGAAAAGTATTTTTAGATTGTTAATTATTTACTTTAAAACTAAAAGACAAATCAAGAAAACATTACATCTAGGCTAGGCATGGTGGTGCATGCCTGTAATTCCAGCACTGTTGCAGGTTCAAGGTCAGCCAGGGCTACATAGTAAGTTTAAGGTCAGCCTGAACTACAAAGTGAGACCCTGTCTCTAAAAACTAAAAGAAACAAAACAAAATAAAACAAAACAAAACAAAAAAAAAAAAAAAAAAAAAAAAAAAAAAAAAAAAAAAAAAAAAAAAAAAAAAAAAAAAAAAAAAAAAAAAAAAAAAAAAAAAAAAAAAAAAAAAAGAAAGAAAGAAAAAAGAAAAAGAAAAACAAAACATAAAACACAAAAAACAAAGAAAACAGAAATCATTATACTTGTGATATAATTAATAGTTGCTTAAACTGCCTTTTGCCTTTAGTTTTAATAAAATTCAATTATTATTTAAGGGGCAATGATTGACCTGTAGTATTATGTTAGTTGAAATCGAGGACCAAAATTTGAACTGCTCAGTGGATTAAGGAAAAGTATTTGATGTATAGTTACGATTTTTTAATTTTGTTGTACTAGAATATTTTTGATATTCTATTTTTAATGGCTCACATATATATACAATTCAATATAAGAAATTTTTCAGTAGGGTATGATGGAGCACACTAGTAATCCCAGCAAAGGGAGGCAAAGCAAGGAGGATCTCAAGTTGAAGGCCAGCTTGGGCAACTTGGTGACTCAGTGAGACCTACTTTAACCACTTACCTGTCCAATTATTTCAAAACAGGATGACTAAAAACTGCATATTTTTGTTAATTTTTATCAACATAACAGAAAATATTAAAATGACAGCTTTATCAAATTTATTCAATATAAGAACTGACTAGTTGAAATGACACCTCTCCTAGCAATGGTCTGATTAGTCAGTGTATAAAGTATATAAAGAAACACGCTGCCCAAATGACACTCAGGGTAAACCCTTACGTAGTTAAAATAAAATAATAAAGGGCTAGGATGTAACTCAGTGTAAATGCCTCCTCAGTACTGGAAAAAAAAGAAAAGAAAAAATTCAGACTGTAGTTTTTTCTTAGTCATTATTATTATTTGTTTCATTTATGGTTTTACAGAAAACAATGTCATTTAGAGCAGGGGAGTATTTTTGAAAGGATCCTTTCCTTGGGCTAAATTACACTAGGCAGATGACTACTGATTATCAGGTAGCATGGCCTCTAAGAGAGACAGCAGGACCCTGGCTTGTTGGGCTGGGAGTGGGTGGGAGTTGTTTCTTCTGATACAGTTTCAAAGGCTTTTCCTTTGCTTTGCTATGCCCTCAGGAGGGACTCATGAAAGATGCTTCTTGACATTCATATAACCCAATGAAGTTACCTGTTATGAGACACAGTATTTTAGCCCAATAATGCAATTTTATTCTGAAAATAAATATAGCCAAGGGTTGGCAAGAAGGCAAAGGCTAGTATGATTTAACTCTGTTGTTGCTTTGCTGTGGAACCTTGAATGAACCACTTTGCTATTCTGGCCTCCTCTTTCCCCTTGTACTCTCACCGTTGTTTCCTGAGGAATAATTTATCATTGGTAAAACAACTAATTTCTTGAACCCTGAACAATAGAGAAAAAGCAGATGTAAAAAGGGTTTGGAAGATTCTAAAAGCTATGTTCTCTTTTTCAAATAATTCTTCTTTAAGCTGTAATTTGCAAAATCATTTCAGCTTCCTGTTTTTCACTTTCTTCACATGTGAAGTAGACAGAACT
The DNA here is from genome assembly GCA_004363535.1 of Dasyprocta punctata. Lineage (NCBI taxonomy): Eukaryota > Metazoa > Chordata > Mammalia > Rodentia > Dasyproctidae > Dasyprocta > Dasyprocta punctata. Next base: position 26,356 of record RJWM01018639.1, read on the forward strand.
TACCAGTGGAATATTGTGAGACTAAAGAACACTCATTAAGCATGTGAATGGCAAAAGGTACTGAATTACATAAAAGTGCTGTCATTATCCTCTCTGCAGAAACAGAAAGAGTAGGACCCAGCAAGGTCAAGTGACTTTTAACTACCACAGAATGGGAAATCCTAGGGCGGTAACATTCAGAGAGGAAGGTGTGTTGTTTGCCCCACCTTCGTTATATCGGTTGTCCTCCTGCCAATTTTCAAAACACAGAAGGGCCAACTTGAATTAATACTGCATCCAATTCACAAGAGAAGTGTCAAATGCCTGCTGAAGTAGGAATACATATTAGTTCTATTTTCTCCATTGCCTTTTCTGGCAATTCTACTGAAAAAGATAATTTGATTTGCTGGGATTTATGCATTCTTATCACTTTTCTTGTAATTACATGAGGTGGTTATCATCCCAACCTCTGGACACATGTACAGTTGTTAATGTAGAAAATTAAAATATTAACATGCTTTTCAGCCAGGTTGGCCGATTTACTCCAATCAAACAATAACCTAATTGAACAGCTGGGTCTTGCCACATGCCCCAAAAGCTGAGAGAGATTTGTTTTTTCTTTGTAGGGTTTATAACTCAGTCATGATCAGAGATGACAGCCAGAAACCCTGTGTAGGTGATCTGACTTGTGATGAAAATCCTGTGGCTGCCTTTGGAGGTATGTTTGGCAAATGACAGGACTTATCCAGTGCAAGCCACTGGAGAGCCAACCCATTATAGTATTCATTCCATCAGCAGCAGCAACAGATACCACCACAAATGGCCTCTGGTTGCAGTTTTAGGGAAGTAGCTTTCGACTTAATGGGTATGGAATAAGGACACATATCAGAGTCTTAAAAGCTTTTAGCTGAATCTTAATGAAAAAAGAAAGTTGCAAGGATCTAGCATGTTCTGCAGATAAATGTAGAGGTGATTCAACTAAAGATCTGTTCTCTACATCAGCCAGAAATGTGTAAGGAGGAAAAGTTTTTTATGGATATGGAAAGTCCACATCATTCAAGTTACTTAACTCCTGAAAACTGCAGATCTTTACTAAAGATAATTCAACAACTACGCTGTTCCCAACTTTTCACTGTTAGCACAAGTTGACATTTTTATTACTGGAAAAATCAGACATCTAGGAACAGGGTAAGGAGAAAAGAACAGCACCTGAATTTAGCACTTTGAATCTTTAGGTGGTCCTGGAACAAGCTTCATATTTATCTATCATAGAAGTTGGAGGCAGAGGGAGTCTCCCCCTTCCTTCAAAATTTCCAAGTTTATTTTCATGCATTAAGGCTGATCTGGAATCCTGCACTTCTGAATAATTAGAGTAAATAGAGCCTCTGAGTTCTGTGAGTTGTAGCTGTTCCACATGCCATGGCCAGGGGAGGACTGCAGCAGACCAGACCAGTTTCCCTGAGAGACTTTTAATCACCTGTAGGTAGCCCTGTGGCAGCTGCTTAGTCTGTACAATATTAGATTTGCCCTGCTTGAACTGCATGCTGCAGAAGAAATAACAATAACAGCAGCAGCAACAAAAGACCTCAACAAATACTGCCAATGTGAAACGTGTCACACATACTTAAATATCTGGGGTTGAGGTTTAGCTGGTAAAATTTTATATAGCATCATTCTTGCATAAATCCCAAAAGTATAGACAGAAAATTACCATTTTAAACCAATCTTTTCTGCTTCTGAAACATTAAATACAGGAAACGTTAAAGAAGTAACCTGAATTACTCAGACCCTAATAAATGGTGTCAGCATGGCCATGAATGATAACAGCAAAAAAAAGCTCTTATGATTTGAAAATTAAGAAAAATTAGAGTTGTAGCTGATATCAGTGCACCTCATGATAAAAAGCTTCTCTGGTCTTCGCAGTACCTCTGCTATGGATCAGCAACCACATACATTTCCACATCACATACGAGACATCTACCCATGACCTTTATGTGAAAATTTCAATCAAGAGTTTTGCTGAAGTTAACTGAAAGGTTAGCTCTTAACAGTGATGACAGAGAAAAGATGATCATCTACTCTATATAGATACTTAAGCTTTCATTACAGAAATAGGGGAGGGATAACACTAAAGTTACTGTAGATGACTTTTCAATAAGAAAAAACAGGGGTGCCACATCTTTAGGCTCTGCTAGTAGACTCTGTGCAGCAAACAGTTTTTGCTTCCAGAAGAAAACTTGAAAATGTAAATCTTGATACAAAGCAAAAGATGAAAAGTAATTGCACTCTCCTCCAAGTGATTAGATCGGGATATAGAAGCAATACATTGGAATTGTTCTGTGAAGGTTTTAAAGGATCATTTTGCTACTGAGTTCACTGGAGATAACCTTTTATTATGATGAAAAGTTGTAATAAGGGTCCCTTTCTTTTGGTTGTTTTAGTCCTAATCCATGAATGGATATTCTGTAACTATTAAAACAACTATATTATTCTAGTTTAACCTGATAATAGCATATATTGCATTTGTGGACTTTTCTAATGTTGAACCAGCCTTGAATTCCTGGCATAAATCTCATTTGGTAGTTTATAAATACCAGACTTAATTTTTTGTTTTGAAGGATTAATTTTGGTACTAGGATTGAATCCAGGGCCTTCTCACTGAGCTATATCTCAAGCCTGTATTTTTTATTTTAAAAAAGGGTCTAAATCACTAGATTGTACAGGGAGCACTTGAACTTGTAATTCTCCTGCCTCAGACTCCAGAGTGATTTCTGAAGGATTTGTAAATATATTTATAAACAAGACAGGCCTTTATTTCCCTTCTTTTTGTGCAGTCCTTGTCTTCCTTGGTACCAAGTATCTTAGCCTTATGAGTTAGTTGGGAAATGCTTCTGCTTCCTTTTGTGTTCTCTGAAGAGGTCTGTAAAATATTGGCAGAATTTGTCTTTGAATGCTGGTAGAATTTTTCCCATAAAGCAATTTTGGGCCTATTGCCTTGATATAAAATTTGAGCTAGTAATTCAATTTTAAAAATGAGATCAGTCTGAATTTCAAGTTCTTCATGATTCAATATTGATAAGGTATTTTTTTCTTACAGGATTTTTTTTATATCACTGAAGTTTAAAAATTTCTCATGGTTATTCTTGACATTTATATATTTCTTGAGTTTCTATCTTGTCTATGAATATAAAATTGTTTTCATTTTCAGTATTGTTAGGTAATAACCTTTTATTTTCTTGAACAATTTCACCAATGAGTTTCTATTTTATCCATTTGCTCAAATCAATAACATTTGGCTTTATTGGTCTTCTCTACTATATTATAATAATTTTTATTCTTATCATTATCCTTTCTTTTTGTGTTTCATACTTTTTTAACAGGAGTTGTATCTTGTCTCACTGTTTCTAATTTTTTCTCCTAAAATAAAAATTTAATTTTTTCCTCTATGGTGTTTTAAATTCTTCCCCTAAGTTCTGATATGTTGTGTTTTAATTATCAATTACCTGTAAGCATTTTTAAGTTACAATTCTTTTTTGGGTCCATGGTTTTGGATATGAACCTTTAACTTTCCAAATACAGTACATAGGATTTATTTTAGTTATCATTTTGAGTTTTGATCTTTTACAATTTTTTTGTTATCCAAAAATATGATACAACGACTTTGAAATTTGTTGAGATTTGCTTTAAGGCCTAGTGCAGATTAAGTTTTGTAACTATTCCAGGTATATTTGAAAAGTCCAGTTTTCAATATATGTCCTGTGCATCAAGCTCACAATGGCTGAATTCTGTGGAAATACTACACTGGGACAAATGCAGGCAGTTACATTGGGAAGAACCAGGAACTGTAGTGCTGCTTGGAAAAATATTCATACCCCTGGTATTTTTCCCCTAAAGGTTGGGGTTGGCCTAGTCCTCTTCGTTCTTCAAGTCTGTGACATAACCTCTCCCTCAACATTAGGAAACAATGAGAAAGAAACTGTGAACACTGTGCTGCCTGGTCTGGAGGCTTTTCCACCTCTTTTTTCTAAGCCCTGGCTTCTCGAGATGCATGGCACAAATACAAATGTCATCCCTGGGATTCCTTGAGGCTCTTAAAGCATTTGGATGATAGAAATATCTTTACCAGAACAGGAATATTTTTGATCATACATCCACACATGCAGTATCAATGCAGCAATAGTGGCCTAGTTCCTGAGGTCATGCCTATCCTGCAGAGCCCAGGGCAACACAGATTGCACTGGTGCAGGCAGCAAGCAACAGCTCGATAGGCCATCCAGGAAGCCAGCCCTATGCAGGCTGTGAGATGAAGTAATTATTCACCTGAGGACCGAGAGAGAAAACTGCAGAGACAAGAAACCAGGAACATTGGTTTACAGTGTTCACTTACTGGGATGGGAAGGCTCTGTATGTGCATGCGTTTGTGTGTGTGTGTGTGTGCGTGTGCCTGTGTGTGTGCATTTCTGTGTGTGTGTATGTGTGTTGGGGGGCTCCTATGCTGACTCAGAGAGTTGTCCTTTATTCATTCAGATAGCTGTTGGATATGAACTACTAGCTTCAAATGACTGGTTTTAGGTACCAGAATTAGGTTCAATTCAGTATTAGGAGGAAAAAAGAAACCAACACTTATATGGGGAAAATTATAGGCCCTGTGTTTCAACTCAGAGAGTGAGATATAAGAAAATGTAAAAATGAAAGTCTCAGAATGCAGACAAGTATGAAACAGGTGGAATGAGGAATTAAGGACAATAATCTGGGGTTCTGAGCAGTAAGAGAGAAGATGGGGCTGGAGGGGGTGGTGCTGAGCTTAACTTGAGGGACTGGGTTACAACTTCCGGATTTGACTGAAACTTTACAATATGTGGGCTGAATTAGGGGCTCACTAATGTCCCTTTTCATCACTTTTAAGATTCTCTATTTTGTAGTGCTACTGCTAAAACAATAGTGATGGAAAATATCCATCCGAATTCCCATTATGATTGTGTTCCACCTTCTTATGTTTTAACTGCGAGTGAATTCTGTAGCCACAGACAAGCATTAGTCTCACAGGAGAAATGAACAGCAAATCATGGACTTAAAATCAAGAAAGCCAATCTTCAGTTCAACTGAAAAGCAGGGTACAGCCTCATCACTGAGGCTCCAAGAACCTAGGAGGAAAAAAGACCAAACCTGGACGTTCTTCTTAAATCACTGGGTAATTATTTGAAATCACATGACCAGAAGGAGAGGGACAAAACTATGAGCACCTCCTTTCTTCCCCCTCTCTAAATGACAGAGCAGGAAGACTACCGGGGGGAAATTATACTGTAAAGAGCAACTCAGCAGGATAGCTTTTTTATGCACTATTACCAAAACCTTCCTGACATAAATTGTGAGTAACACTGTAGATAAGAAATATAAACCACTAGGGAAGAAATATAAAAGAGAGAGAAAAAAAGGACAAGGTACATAGAGAGTTAGTGAAGGACAAAATTGCAGTGTTAAAATGATTGGAAATGGGTAATGCACTGTCTCAATAAATGACTGACTCAGGATAAAATGTAAATCATGGATGGAAAATACAGACCTGATAATGTAAATGAGAATTCCCATGCTTGCTAGTAAAACCCACTGTTACTAACTCAATATCTGTATGACACCTGGCTTTAAATAAGAGAAGGCAGTGATGAGGGTGATGGGCCCAAGAAGTGTACTGCAAATGTATGGCAGGACAGTGGAATGAAGTAAGAGAACAAAAACAAGATAAAATCAAGCTCTAAAAAAGCAAATGTATGCCAGGACAGTGGAATGAACTAAGAAAACAAAAGAAAGATAAAATAAAACTCTAAAAAGGCACTATTTTGATCTTTTATTTATGATAATATTCCTTTCTTTGACAACCTACAGCCAAAGTTCAAATATACTTCCTTTTTTTCTATTTTCCCAAAGACTTTCAAAAAATAACACTATTGTGGCAGTTGGCCAAAGGTACATGTGTGTATGAGAGAGAGAAAGAGAGAGAAGATAGAAATACATAGAGGGAGAGAGATAGAGATAGAGATGCAGAGAGAAGAAACAGCACAAAAATTGGAGAGCAATTACCAAACTGAAGTGGGATCCACATAAGAACTTCACGATGCAGGTGTTCTTACTGATCAAGTGAAGTGGGTGGTCTATAAAGTGAGGACCAGATTGGGCACTAACTTTGTTTAAGTTTCCCTTGATGACTATTTGGGGTGCTTTGTTAAACAGAGGAGAAAATACAGTCTTTAACTAACCATCTAACATCTTGGAATGGAATTCCCAGTTCCATACTTAGGTTACAGTTCCAGAAACTTTACTCAGTTTTGCCTATCCCATTGATTAATATTTAAAAGTAATCAACATTACATGTTTATATGCACCAGAGAAAGGTTAAAAGGATATATGTAGATGTTAACCATAGTTTTATCTGCATAGTAGCAGAATAAATGATTCTTGTTTGCTTTTATACGTTGCTTTTATGTTTCCAAGTTTTCTGCATTAAGCATATATTCTTTTGCAAAAAGGAAAAATAAAACAAAAACTAAAATGGCAAACCTAGATCGAGGAAAACTGCAACTCCCACATGTTCTCTTCCTCTGTATGTTCTTTTCCTCAGACAAAGAGGCTTCTTTTTCTGACTCATTCTTCTTCTTTGTTTCCATGTTGTGTTCTTTTGCCTGCACCACATTTCTCTATGCTTTCTTTCACAGTCTTTGTTTCTGATGAGAAAAAAATTGGTTGGGTTTCCTAATCCTCCTGCTGCCTCTCCTACCTTTATGCATGGAAGAAGCCCTGAAGCAAGCCGCCCTCCCCACCGTAGCCCATTCCATGAGGTGGATAATTGCCTTAGTCTCTCTGGGAGCAGGACACCTGCTAGATGCAGGCAGCCATGGTGCCGGCAGGGTTCAGGGCTTTAGTGTGAATGAGTTGGTATCTGTGCATTCCAGACTATAAAGAAATGAAGTCAAGGCCAGACCATAAGGATTCATTTTTATCGTATGTGGTTGAATGGAGATGGCAATGGTCAAACAGAGAGGAAGGCCAAAATGTGTCTGCAGCAAAAGTTCATTGTGATTTACTACATTTAAGAAAAGATCCATTTCACTATAAATCTGGTACTCATAGCGTGATAAGGCCTATAAGTCAGGAGGCAATTTCCAAAAGAGGTGGTGAGAGGGAAGGTTGTTCAAAGGTCATCTAAGCACTGCCACCAGCACAGCATTAGGGAAAGCAGTATTCTGTCCTAGGCATGGCTGCAAGACTCCTGGAGGTTCAGGGTTTTCCACTGCAGATGTCACACAATGCCACAGAAGGTAGAAGCTCAATGATTTCAATGGTCTGCAGAGCAATGCCATTACTTCCATCCTTGGCTCCTACATTGATTCATTGCCTGGTCTCATTATTTTTAGAAAGCAAGATTACTAATAAAGATGCATTTGATGATCAGATTAATTACTGGTGGAGCAGGGTAACCAATGATGAGTTGATGCCTCCCATAGTTAAGTTTTATTAGGGCTTCTCTTTCCCTTTCCAGAAGTGAAGAGATTTATTTTGCAGTTCAAATTTAATAAATAAAAGCTGCATGTATTTTTTTTTCACCATTTGCTAGCTCTTATCCTACTACTGCAAAGACCAAATTAGGGCTGTGACAGAGTCACAAAACAGGCAATGGTTTTTTGTTAATAATACTGTTAAAATTCACAAGCACACTAAGGCTAGACCTGTCCAAGCTTTTCCTACCATGACCACTGCACTGTAGGCACTACTTTCAGGGCACATTTCAGAAAATTCTGGGATAGCAGACAGGGCACAGCACTCTCCCAAGTTGACAGACTTGGGCTTGAGTTCAGACTGTGTGGTGTATCTCTGTCCCGGACCAGTCTCTTGACAGCTCTAGGCCTCAGTTTCCTACTAGATGAACTGGGCTGGGCTGGACTGGTGGTCCTGAGTTGTGGTGAGAACTGAGTACTACAGTGCAAACTGCACCTATGTGAGACAGCTGGAGAGGGAAGGCCTTCCCACAGTGAGGGAAATGGAAGCAGTGGCTTAGGCCACAAAGGACTAGGGATTTTGGACTTGGACTTATCCACACTTCCTTTGCAAGTTCCAAGTCTTCTCTTAAACCCCTTCAGCCCTGCACATTTCACCTGGAGTAGAACACTCACAGTGTGCGTTTGTGTAACAGCTTTTCAAATCATGTCCATGCATAGAGTTTCATTTTATGGATCAAAGCTACAACGAGGTTCATAGGATCTGCTCTCCAGATGAAGAACCTGAGACTCAGGTTGCCAGCCTTTCCCAAAGTAGGGCAGAAAATTAGCAGAAGCCAGCTTTTCCTTCCACTAGTGTCTTCATCTTATTTTTCATGCCCTCAGGAGCAAGAATATGACTCATATTTTCCTCATCTTATGACCTATGTCCAGGCAAGACAGCAAGACACCCAGTGGCTCATCCTTGCTTGAAACTGATAGAAATCTCAGGCAGGCTTCTGCTCCATTGTCTTTGTTTCCAGTGTTTATATCTTGCCCAGAGTCAAAATGCTTTGAAAAGTCCCCAAACCCCTAACAGATGTCAGGTGTGATCATTTCAAACAGGCAAGACTTTGTAACGTAAAGCCCTGGGCCAAGAACTACAGAACTGGTTCCTATTTCTGGATCCAAATGTACCTGATGATCTCTTCAGGAGTCTCATACTGTATCTGGATCTCTCCCTTTTTCAGATGTACTGGGAAAGCAATTCGCAAATATCAGAAAGCATACATGCTGCCAGCAGGAACTCTACAAATGACCTTGGGAGGCTAAGAAACTTTCATCACGTGGACAGGTATCATAATGGACCATCACAAGGTCTGTGACTGAAGAATGGAAAGCAAATGAAACACCAAACTCTACAGCAGTGAAATGAAAATAAAGGAAGACTATGGTGGACTTAAAATTGGACAGCTCTTGTGAACTTTGATGTTTAGACTTCGAACTTTGTAAAAGCCACATTATCTGAGAGATGCCCATGTATTATGATTTTTCTGATTCTAAAATGCCAGTGGATTTTAATATGAATATGGAAAATGCCTTGTGAATTACTTTCTATGCAAAAGAAAGAAACTACATCTGGGTAGTTGAAATAGAATTGGATAAATAGGGAATATGTCTCTTCAGTCACAGTTTATAAAGACTCGGTTTTTATGTGTGTTAGTATCTATTTATACACACTCATTTTTTGAACATTTTAAAGCTGAAGGCTTTACTACTCGTACAAAGGAGTCTAAGAAAAGTCCCTTACTCTACACTATAATAATGATATTTTCTTGCCTTGTCCAGAGGTACTGAATTCTTTTTTGCATGACTGCACAATGTTTTCATACATCAGAAGCATTATAATATCTTAAATGCTACTTCCTGAGTCAACAATCAAATCATCATGGATGTACTATTTCTTTCTTCCGATTAGACATTTTTGAGGTTCATGAACTCTACTTAGAAGGTAGTTTTTCCTGATGTATTGCCAATTAAATTTCAAACTAATCCATCTCTAGTTTTTTTTTTTTTTTTAACACTTGACACCTATGGTATCTAGGTATTTCACAAAAACTCCTAAGATATAGCTTATCATTATAAAGATGTTGAATTTCTTCTTTTAGAAACACTTATCCTTTTTTTTTCCTTGTTCTGTGTCTGTGTCAGTTTTATTAAAACTCTTTTATTTTACAACAGAGGGAGACCTGTCTGTTCCTCCCATAGTATCCTCCCTTATTCCTTCACGTCCTTCACAGCCTGGTCTAGAACATTCTCTACTTTTCCATTTTGTAGTCACTGAGCTTTGCTGCTTTGTACTGTCAATGTTGGTTTTGCTGTTTTTGGGTTTTTCCCATTTCTTGCTTCATTCCCTGTTCTAGGACCAGGAAACTGAGAAATGACGGCTAATAGAGCTAGCCATTTCTTTATCTTTACTGCATATTTTCACCTTTTCATGTCACCTCTCCTTCTCTCTAAAAGTCTTCTAATTGGTGCATTTGCCTCTTTATCCAGGGGTAGGTATATGTCTTTCAAAATATGCTGCTTTAAGTGCTCTCATTTCTTCTTTATGTTCTATAAAATCAGTCTAATTTAGTAAGACTTCATGAAATACAAAAAATCAGACATATATTCTATTGTGATTAAAGAGGAGAATACTTGTTATCTGACTTCTAAAATCATGTTGATCGTAATGGGACACTTTTCCTATTTTTTCCCTGTATCTTCCCTTACTGAATGTTGTCAAGGCAGGTGATTAGCCCTGGGCCTTACTACTATCAAGCCCCAAGTGTTAAGAGAGCCATGCTACACATGGGCCAATGGTTTGCTGGCTTAAGACAGTTGGTCTCCAGATGAGATTGCTAACACTATTAAAAAGCCTCAGCTTAAAGTTACTTGTGAAGTGTCTTCTGATTGTCACCATTAGTTATATATAATTTTATGATCTGCAGTTTTTAACAGTGTCTGGATGGTATCTGAATATTTATCAGTCTTGTCAATATGATTTACAGACTTTGAAAAAAGATTTCTGATTTTTAAATTTATTATATAAAAATATGACAATTTGATTTATCCTCATAAATGAAAATAAAAATAGTTTTTAAATTTAAGTTTGGGTAAACCTATAATGAGATGCTACTCCACTTGCTTTTATGGCTAAAAATGACAAAAGAAACCATCCTCACCAATTGCTAACTGATGAGGCTGCAGAACAACTGTAATGCTCACGTAGTCCCACAGGAACGCATGAAGGTACAGATACTTCAGAAAAAAGTTGGGTAGTTTCTTTAAAAGTTAAACATGCTTACTAAATAATCATGATGGTATTTACCCAAGAGATATGAAAAATTATGTTTAAACAAAAAGGTGATAAATGAATATTTATAGCAAATTTACTCATATTTGACCAAAACTGAAAACTGCCCAAATGTTCATGAACTGGTAACCAGATAAACTATACTTCTTCCTTCCAATGGACTACTAGTTGGCAGAATAAATTATATAGAGAGCAGCATGGATGAATCTCAGGTTAATTATGCTACGTTAAAGGAGCCAGACTCCACAGGTTACACACTGTATGATTCCTTGAATTTAACATGGTGGAAACGGCCAAACTGGAAGGGTAGAACATAGATTTGTGGTTCATTGAAGTGGAGTGAGGCTTTGAAAAGGAACATGAAGAAACAGTGATGGAACTGACTTACATATTGATTGTGGTAGTGATACCTGTATAATTGTATGTATTTGTCAAAATTCATAGAACTGTTCACCTAAAAAGAATAAATTTTATACGTAGATTTTACCTCAATAAACCTAACAAAACAACTCTATGTAGTAATCTGCAGATAAACAAGAGCTTAAAATACATTTATTATTTATGTATTTTTTTAAAGACTAATGGTCCCATATTTTTGTTTAACAGGTTAGCAAAACAGAGCCGGGCGTGGTGGCGCACGCCTTTAATCCCAGCACTCGGGAGGCTGAGGTAGGTGGAGCATTGTGAGTTCGAGGCCGGCTTGGGCTACAACGCGAATGCAAGGCCCGCCTGAGCTACACAGTGCGACCCTGCCTCAAAAAACCAGGGCCGGGAGTTTGGCTTAGCGGCTTACGCGCCTGTCAGGCAGGCGCGAGGTTGTGAGCTCGATCCCCGGTGCCACAAAAAAAAAAAAAAAAAAAAACAGGTTAGCAAAACAAAATCCAATGAATTACAACATTTACATGTTATTTGGAAAGTAATGTAGTGACAAAAACAAGTCACAATTACTTTCTTTTTTTTCCTTTGTCTACCTTTTTTTTTTTAATGTCTATTACAAACACCCAATCCAGGTATGGAACTGTTTAATGCATTTGAAATGAAGCCAATTAAAAACAAATATGGACATAAAATGAATCTTTGTCTAGATAATTCACACTTTCCCCATTTTCTTCACGAACATGTGAGGAAACGGTGTGAGGTCATAAACATATCCTTAAAGGATTAAAAGAAAGATTAGAAACTGCTTTACTAAACTAGAAGGAAATTATGAAAGTTGATAATTTTAAGTTCATTGAACCTCTATTTTGCGACAGAAATAATTTTCCACATGCAGATGGAATGAGGAAACAATAATCTATGGTAATGTTACAGTTTGAATTTTAAATGTCCTCTGAGATCAGTTTCTTATGTCTTTATTTTGTAATCTGAGCAACTGCTTTTAAGATAACAATACATAAAATATTAACCATTGTTAATCTCCTGTTGTCTTGTTTTGAAATTCTGTATCATCACTTTAATTTTTTTTTATTTTTTATTTTTTATTTTTTTCAAGAAAGAAAAAAAACAGGCCCATATGCTAAAAGCTTGGTGGCCAGTTGGTGGCACTATTAGAAGGTGGTAGAACCTCTTAGACAGTGATGGCGAACCTTTTAGAGCTTCCAATAATAACAAACAGCCTGCTGTGGCATGCAAATCATAGGTTTGCTACCACTGCTCTAAGAGGTAGTATCAACTTAGAGGAAGTGGGATCCCTAGGGTGTGCCCTTGAAGATGTTGGGACCCCAGCCCCTTCCTTTCTCTTTGCTTCCTGGCCATCACGAGGTGTTCAGCTTTGTTTCACCATGTGTTCCCCACCATCATGCTGTATCTCACCACAGGCCCAAAAGCCACAGAGTCAAGCAACCATGTACTGAAATCTCTGAAACCATGAGTGAAATGAATCTTTCCTCCTTATATGTATACACAGACATTTTTTTTGCAGTGATAGAAAGCTGACAACAGAAGGCCCTTTCCCTCCTCTTTGACTGTCATGTCATGGTTGCCTAATTGGGTATGGAATAGATGGAGAGTATGTTTTAAAATCAGGAGAATACCTAGTTCTGGGAGTCCAAGGAGCAAGTTGTAATTTATTAACATGACAGATATAGTAGAACCATGACTGTTAAGTAACACTTACAATTTCAAGCTACGTTCAAGATGTATTGCCACAGAGATAGCACTTATTGGCCTAATAATCAGTAAAAATTTAAACCACAATACATGCCCACAAATTGAGTATCCTCATGTCCTAAGGGAGCACTGCACATATCCTACGTGTCAGTTTTCACTGCTCCCTACTTGGTCTTCTTGATGCAAAGATCCCACATAACCCAGACCTGCCACAGGGACCATGGTAAGTCTATCTCTAGAATCTTGGTCATCATACTCCTTTCAATAAATATATTTTTGATTGCTATGTTTCTGTTATGGATTATTCTGCCTCCCTCAAATCCATATACTGTCCTATTCCTCTGAACCACAGAATGTGACATTATTTGGAAAAAAAAAGATCATTGCAGATAAAATTAGCTAAGATGAGGTCACACTGAAGTAGGGTGGACCCCTAATCCTATATGAGCAATGTTCTTATACAAGCAGAAATTTGAATTTATACACTCAGAGAAAACAGTCTGTGAAAATGAGAGCAGTGAGCAAAAAGATGTGACTACAAATTAACTGAAATCTACCAGAAGCCAGGAAAGAAGCAAAAACAGGTTCTTTCTTAGAGCCTCCAAAGGAACCAGCTATACCAAAAACTAGAGTTTGAACTTGTTGTTTTCAGAATTTGCAGTTTTGAGAAAATAGATTTCCACTTTTTGAAACCAAATCAAATGGTAACATAAAAACAAGCAAAAAACTATCTGAAAGTACATTTTCTACTGATAAGGAGGTTCTGTAAGTGAACGAGATGCTTCATCAACAGAATTGCTCCTTCAGAAGGCTGTGTTTTCTTAATCTTGCCCTTTGTGGATCAGGTGTGGCTTGGCACTGCCCTGTGCTGATGCCCCCAGGGTGCATCTCCCTGACCCATCAGCACACACTCGCCTCCTCCAACTTCTTTTAGATTTGAATTATCATGAGTCTTAAAGGTTTTATCTACTCTTAAAGCAACTGGCGTAATCTTTTCTGGAGGAAAAGGGAGCCTGGTGCCTGAAGGGTGATAGCTAGCAGGCTATGTCTCGTGTCATGTTCTTGGGAAAAATCGACAGACTCTCATCCTGGCAAAGGTTTCCCTCGTACCCCATATTGGGGCATATGGACAACCTCAGGAGCCTCACACAGCAGCTGTTACATCAATTTCCAAGTGCAGGGACCTGAACAGTGACTGTAATGACATTTTCCTGGCTGGCTGTGACCTCTGAATCGCACTGATTAGTCTAACACACACTGTGAACATCAACCAGTTAGGACTCAGAGCCAAGACTCAAACATTGCTTTAAAATGGCAAGAGATGTTTAAGACATAATTTCTGTGACCTAACCATTAAGTTGCTCACTTGCCAATTCGAGATTTCTTTTTTATATCCTTCCCTTTCAATTATTTTCCCTGTTTGGCTTATGTTTCTGGGGCAGTTACTCCTAATCACTAAAGCATTTTTGTAGGCAGTTCATGCTCCTAGTCTTAGAGAGCAGCCAGTATGGATAGGCAAGATTTTAAAAATATCCTACTCAGTGCACATTTCAGCTTC
>RJWM01018640.1:0-40673 GCA_004363535.1 Dasyprocta punctata
ATGGCATGTGTGTGTGGTGTGTGTGGTGTACGATGTGATGAGTAATGTGTGTGGAGTGTAATGTGCTCAGGCAGGGGCAGTGAGAGGACCAGAGTACTAGTGACACTGGCAGCAGACAGGGTGGGATGCAGGCCTGGGTGTCTGTGGGGAGCACGATGCCTGGGGGTCCTCCAGGCTCTGAAGGTGGCCCCTCAGCTGTCAGCCTTCCTGGGTGACACTTGCAGTCCTCCATGTTGGTTCACGTGTGCACCCGTGTGTGTGGACATGGGATGGGCTTATGTGTGAGGGGTGGGTGCCAGGCCTGACCCCACAGTTGAACAAAAAGAGCCAGGAGATGCAGCTACTTACAATGGGTTCACGCTCCAACCTGTCCCCAGCCACCCCGTCCCCAGCCACCTGGAGCTGTGACGCTGGACCAGACTCTACTTAGACATTAGCCCTTGGCCAGCTCTGTACACGATGGCAGGAAGAACTTGATGGAAACAAAAAAAGACGAGGACGCGGCCAGCAGCATTGTGGAGAGAGGTAGTCCTGGGCGCTGGAAGGGAATGCTGGGACTATCCAGAGGGCTGCCGAGCCCAGGCGGGCAGGTCTCACGGTGGGATATGGCAGATCAGGGCCCGCAGTCTGGGCTCCAGACTCTAAGCCCTGCATCTAGTGGACAGCTGGCAGATCCCCAAACGTCCCAGCTCCCTCCCAAGCCCCTCCTTCCCTACATGGCTCTGCCCAGCTGTAACTTTGCTGAGGACCCCCGGGTGCTGAGACCTCACCCTCTGGCTGGCCCCCAAACTGCACGTGGCTGTGCTCATTCTTCCAGGGTCCTGTTCTTCTCTTTGTTTGCAGGGAGCTGGGTGGCTGATCCAAGAACTCTCCCAAGCTTGTGTGCTAAGCATATGTGGGTACTCATGCTCGTTTGCACCATGGCTCGCTTGGGGGCTTCCTCCCTCATCCCGATTTAGGCAGGTGGCCATCCCTGGAGATGGCCTGGTCACTGGTACCCTGCAGGGACTGAAAGTTGGGTGCTTGGCTGAAGTTGTCTGGGAGCTCAGGAAGGAGCCCAGGGCCCCAGAGGGCAAAGGAGGGGAAAAAGATGAAAGTTGATGATCCTTAGATTAGTGGGGAATGGCTAAAGCCCCAGCGTGGGTGGGGTACTCCACGGCATCCCCAGGCAGTCTGGACCCAATGTGTTGGTGTTCCAGCTCCAGTCAAGATTTCAATGTCCAAAGTGTGTCACCAGGCCACTGGATACGGGTCACAGATAGGAGCAGGAACACAGAAACCTTCCAGAATGAGTTATTCTGCTTAAGGTCCCGGGACCTTTGCATAACCCGGGTAGGGGATATGAGGGAGCCTCAGTAATGACCAGGACTGAATGTCCGTTCTGCCATCTGGTGATAGGTTGGCTCCAAGTTGGAACTGAATTTATTTAAAGAGCAGAAAGGAAGGTCGTGTTTCAGTACTTGAACCGTGGACTGAGACGTGGTCTGATGTGCGCTGAATGCATAAATGAGACAATGAAAGAGGAGCAAAGTAAGCACTTCCCTCTAGCTGCCAGAGTCTACAGAGGGCTTTGCCTGAAAGAGAATTTCCTAGAGATGGAATTCCACAAGGGCAGGCCAGGAAGCACTGTTTTGCAACTGGGGGAACCTCTGAGTCACCCAGATAGGGCCATTCTGGTGCTGGGTTGGGTCAGTCAGGATGAAACTGGTCAGGACCAAGCCCATGGACAAGCCTACCTTTTCCAGTGCCTTTGATTCGGAGGTGAGGGGACACGTGACCTCCCTTTCTCTCTGCTCCATGGGAGTGGGTGCTGGGGAAGGGAGCCAGAGCTCAGGTGCCAGGGTCTGCGGCCTCGTGTCTACCTCTGGGCAGAGCTGAGCAGGATTTAGTGGGGGCCAAGTGAGGACACAGTCAGGAAAAGGTCGGAGGTAAGCTGGGCTCTGGGAGCCTGAGGCCGTGGAATGCTGCCCATCAAGGGTGGACAGAAGAGCGGTCAGCTGGCTCCAAGGGGGCTCCTCCACACCTAATCCTTGCAGAGAATGAATGTCCCCTTGTGCAAGATCCTTGTCTGCTCCAAAATAGGTCGCAGAGTTGAAGGAGCCCAGAAACCTTAACCTCCGAAGAGTTGGAATCATAAAAGCCAAAAATCAGTGCCAGGAGGATTCCAGGATTTTAGAACCTCAGAACTCTGGCTTCAGAAGGCACTAGAAGCCTGGCACTTTGGATGTAACGCTTTATCGCTCCAGAGATCTAGGGACCACAGAATGCCAGAACTTTGCACTTGGATGACCCTCGGAGGTTCCCAAGTCTGATCATTTCCCTGGTGCAGCCTTCCCTTCTAGAAATTTCCAAAAGGTGAGCAGAATCTCCTTCATAAAGGCCAAGAGATTACAGCAAAGAAGGATGGGACATAGGAAGTTCCAGTGTGAAATGACTTTAGGAATTCTGGAGCTTTATTCCTGACCTTGTATGTCTGTGTTGGTGGTTGTCACTGAATTTCCACCATTAGCCATCTTTTTTGAAAGTTTGTTGATTTCCAGGATTCTGTTTTGCCATACACCACGTCCCGCACTAACTGCGGTCTCAGGACTTCTGCTCTGAGGTCCCAATGAACAAAAGATCCAAATGGAGACCCAGGCCTCTCTCCGCCCCAGTCCTGTGCCCACCGCTGCCCCCAGCACTTTTCTGGTCCTTCGTTCCATGGCCTTGCCCACCCAGCTCTGGGCAGGATACCAGCTGGCTGGCAGAGGCTATTCTAACAGCCTCAAGCCGGCCATGGTGTACAGTGCGGTCCCACCTCTAATCCCACCACCTCCTGGGAGCAGGCGACAGGGGCAGCCGCCTATAATTTGGGGGTGGGAGATGAGACGCTCAGGTCAGCTTTGACCACACGGTCCCCAGAGGAAGGGAGTGGCCCAGGGCCTTGGAGAATCAAAGCCTTCCTCTCAGCTCCCTCGGTGCCCATGAAGATAAAAATATTTACGGACAATTTTCCTCACCCTGCCACTGGGTTGGGCACAGAACGGGGCAGTGTTTCTGCCCAGCCATGGCTGATGTGTCAGGATGGCAGGAGCTGAGACAAACACAGGTTGTTTACCAGGCCTGCTGATGCCCCAGAGACACGCGGTGGCAGACAGTTTCCCCTTTTCAGCAGGGACGTGAGCCCCTGGAAAGTTGCCCAGAGGAACAAGGATGGGTTTCTGTCCTCTGTTAGCTTAGTTCTTGGTGGGGCTGGAGGCCCTTTTTTCCCTGAGAGATGGGGCGAGTGTGTTTTGGGGAATAACATGCTTCCCATAATTTGCCTTTTGAAAGCACAAGGAAATTTGCATATGTGGCTGAAATTGCCTGAACAGAGAGCCTTCTAGAGACGCCTGTCCTTCGTTTCCCCGCTGGTCAGGCGGCTGAACTCAATAAACACTTGTTGACGGAATGAATGGGTCATAGAAACGGCAAGCCAGAGCTGGAAGGAAGGCCCATGGTGATTCTCCCGGGCCAAATACCTCAGGTTTCAGGCAGGGAAACTGAGGCCCAGAGAGGGGCCAGGGCTGGGGACTGCATATAATTACAGATCTTACAGCTGATGAAGATGAGGATGGTGAGTAGAGTGCGATCTTTTTCCCAGCTCTGGGTGTTTTTGAAAGTTTTTCCACTGGCTAGACTCCCTGTAAGTCTGAGGAGAGGCAAGAGACGGATCCGAATTCCTTGCGTCATGGACCAGGCAAGAGAAACTCAGAGACATGCTGCAGCTTGCCTGCTTAGCCAGCAAGGGCTGAGGTGGGCGTCAGCAATGAGCAGACTGTCTTCATCACTGGACAGACACCCTTCATGTGAAATCCAACCTCCACCCCAAAAAGAGGGAACTGTCTAACTCCCCCAAGTGTAAATCCTTACTGTATCACAGACAAGCTATTGAAGCAGCTCACTGCATCCACAGATGCCTCGGTTTCCCTGTTTGTGATTTGGCACTCCACTTTACCCTGGTGGCCTCAGAAACTGGTACAGAATGTCCTCAGTGGACAAATGTGAGGCCTCCTTGGAAGTCCTGGAGTGGGAAGTGATCCCGATGGGAACGTTAGGATGTGTCAGTGGATCCCCGGGTCTAGCTGAGGGAGACAGCGTTCCTTTCCAGCTCTGAGACAAAAATAGCTCTAAGTGGGGAGGGGGAGCTCGCAGGCTATCTGGGCAGGATAAAAATACTCCTCCAGAGCAGCTGGCTCCTTTTCTCCACTTTAGCATTCACCCACAGTCTTCTGATCTCTTATTTGGTTTCCCAAATGGACCTACCAGCCCAGGCAAACAATCCTCCTTGTTCTGGGGCCAGGTGGTGGCAAATATATTCCAAGCTCTGAGAGTACAGGCTTTGGAAGCAAGAAAGATGGGTCTCATCCCAATTCTGTTTCCAACTCGCTGTGTGGCTCTAGGCAAGTCATTCTCAGAGTCCTTGTTCTTTCTCAATACAGTGCTGTGTCCAACAGAACTCTCTGCCAGAATAGGAATGTGCTCCATCTCCTCTGTCCAATACAGTAGCCACTCACTACATACGGCACTTGTAATGTGGCTAATGTGACTAAGAAACTTCATTTCTGATTTTTTTTTAACGTGAAGAATTTATTTAAAAAAAATTTTTTTTTTATTTTGGGGGAGTTCACTGGAAATTGAACTTATGACCTCACGTTTGCCAGGCAGGCGCTGTGCCACTGAGCTAAATGCGAAGAATGTAAATGTAAATAGGCATGTGTGGCCATGGTTACCGTACCGGACTGAAGCGTGGACAGGACAAGCTCTCTGGTCCCCAGTAACCAGGACACATAGGTGCACACAGCACCTAGCACCTGAGATGCTCACTGTTCCCACCGAGCTTGCTTTGGCTTGTTCTCCTCTTTTGAACCATTACAGTGAGGATCTAGGAGCATCTAACTCCTCTTTGGAGACTGACTGGAGAGACAGATAGGCTGGCGGGTGGAGAGGGGCAATCCAAGCTGGTGTGACGGGCGGGTTGGGAGAACAGGGAGCATGGTGTCCGGCTGATGACAAGGCCAGCTCAGAGGAAAGGCAGAAATGACTTTCCTTACCCATTACCATCCCTATTTTGTGCTCTCACTGGGAGCTGCACCAGAAAGGGTCCGACTTAGAAATATCTTTTGCTCAGACAGAGATGCCTAAGATTCTGGACTGTAGAATCAAACAGTTCTAGGTTAGAATTTCGGTTCCTTCTGTGACCAGCTATGAGACTCAGGACAAGTTGCCTACCTCTCTGTGTCTCCTCTGTAAAATGGCACAGGAACAAGTCCTCATGCCCTTGGATGGCGGGTGATCCACAGCTGTGGACTTGGAAGCTGCTCTGAAGTATCTAGCTCTGGTATCCATGGAGGCCTGGGACCTAAGGGTCATCAGTCTCTCTGTGACTTCCCAGCCTGGGTCCTAGTGCAGTTTCCATCTTCCAGAGAAGACTTCATTGCCCAGGCTGGAGACATGTGCAGATTGATCTTGGTGAAAATGTCTGGCACAGGAGCTGAAACAAAACTTAATGTGGTGCCAAAAACCTCAGCAATCAAGATAACTGACAGGTTAATGTGTTTTTCTAAAAATTGAGATCAATGTAAAAATCACGATGAATAAAAGATGAGTCAGTATTGCTAGTTTTCCTTTTGCCTCAGGCTTCAATGTGGTTTTTCACAGAGCTGGGTGATGAGGAACAGCCAAGGGCTGGTGTGAGACAGCGGGGTACCTGACCCAGTTAGTGGGTACTGGAATTGCTTCAGACCCACTGACGCATCTTCCCCCAGTCACATACTCAGGCCAGCACGTTGGTAGCTTGAAATTGGCCACCGGGAGGTATATACACCATGGAACCTGGAAGATGCTAGAACTCAAGTTTCCTCCTTTCCTTTCTGGAGATCTGGTTCTTATAGATCTGCTAGCAATCACTGGGCCCAGTTCAGCAAGAGGGGCTAAGAAAGATTTTTTAGAGGGAGTACTTTCTGAATCTTGAAGAATAAAAATCTAGGAAAAAGAGAAAGAGCATCCCTAGAAGAAGAAACTCAACATGCAAAGGTGTTGCCTTTAAGAAACCTTAAGGAGCAGAGCATAGAGGGAAGGTGCAATGTGGATAGAAAACAGTTTGAGGAAGGCAGAGAAAGTCACAGTACCAACTGATCCCCAAGGGTGGGTAAGCTCTGGATCTGTGACCAAGGAACAAGGCAGCAGTCCAGGGGACAAAGAGAATGCTCCCTACTTCAGCTGAATCCAGAGACCCTGCCCAGGTAGGAGGTTGCAGTGGTGAGTCACTCAGTGTCTGCTAATAGGGAGGCATAGGAACGTTATCACCTGCCACTCCCTGAGGTGTAAATACTCCTACCATGGCCAACTGCTAGCTACCTATGAGATGTCGCTGAGCCCTGAACTGAGAAGAGTTTGCAGAAATACATTGTTACATACTATTTCTACCATCTGTTTACTATAGATGTAAATAACTTTAAGAGAATAGGAAATGATAAAATGAGGCAAAATACAGAGAGTTACGTTTGGAGCTTTTATAATGTTTGCCTTAATTTCCTTAATCATAAATTGATTAGTTAATTCATTTATTAATTAATTTATTGTGCTGTACTGGAGATTGAACCCATTGAGCTATGTTCCCAGCCCTTTTATAGTTTTTTATTTTGAAATATAGTTTTGTTAAGTTATTAAATTGCCTGAGCTGGGCTTGATTTTGTAATCCTTCTGTCTCAGCCTCCTAGAATACTGAGATTAGAGGCATGTGCCACGGCACCTGTCTGCAATTTAATTTTTAATAATGGCATGTTGAACAGCAACTGACATGATTCCTGAAAATTTACCAACCTGCTCTGTGAACCAGCAGGAGCAGCTTTGTACATCACAGGGAGAAAAGGTTTTGTCCTGACTTGCTGAGAATTTATTGGAAGGGTGCTCCCAAGCCCCTGGAATTCATTTTCCTAACTGATAGGACTGGACCAGGGTCATCACGAGGTGCTCTTTGTCATGACCTACTACATAAGAACGTGGATCCAAGCATCTGGTGGCTTCCCAAGGCAATACAGCTGTCCTGGGGACACAAGAGTTAAGGGCAAACAAGACTCCCAGACAGACTTGCACCCAGGGGAATGAAAAGTTCAAACCCGGTTTGGGAACACAGTTTCACATTTTCATCAGGTGTTCACTTCAACAATACTGCTTCGTTCTGAAGTCATACCAGAAAATATCATCATCATCATGATAAATACAATGTGTCTTTTTGTTCATTTACTGTGTGTCCAGACACTGTTCTAAGTGTCTTATGTAGTAACTCATTTGATTCTCCAAGCATAAGCACCATTAGGTACTGTTACTGTTATGCCAATTTATTTATTTATTTATTTATTTATTTATTTATTTATTTTTGTCTTTTTGAGACCGGGTCTTGCTATGCAGCTCAGGCTGACCTTGAGCTCACTTTGTAGCCCAGGTTAGTCTTGAACTCGAAACGATCCTCCTGTCCCAGCCTTCCAAGTGCTGGGATTACAAGCATGTGCCACCACACCCAGCTTGTTATGTCAATTTAAAACATGAGCATGGTGTTATGATCCCAACTCAGAAAGGGAAATATGGGTGCACAGAATTCAAGAGCACGCCCAAGGTCCCAGAACAACAGACCCAGTGACCCAGCTGGAATTTGACCAGGCAACCCGCAGTAGGCCACTGCCAACGTGGATAAGGGTGGCAGAGACAAGGATGGGCTTTTGAAAGCTAAGGCAGCTTGAGGAGTCCCCTGAGAGCAAGGGACACACGCAGCCATGGCCACTGACTTTGACTGCATGGCTCACTGCGCACAGCTGGGGGAAGTGACGGGGAGAAGTGAGTGTGCCCACATACCACCGTGTCACCTGGCTGAACCTCGCAGGCAGCCTCAGGTGCTGGGCAGGCTCAGGACTGGTCTGAAATATGACCCTTCCCAGAGATGCAGAGGGCAAAACTGGCTGAAAAACCGAGAAAAACGGGGACGTGATAGCTTTCCATGGGTACCTTACCCACTCCAGTAGACAGCAGTGGTGGCTGGTCCCTCTCCAATCCCTGTTGGAGCAGTTGTCACCGTCTCCTTTCACCTGTGCAATGGCCTGAGCCCTCATCTGGCATGAAAGACAGCAGTTAACTAGGCTTTGATCACTGTGGAAGACTCCTGGGATGTGAATGACCACACTTACCCTCCCCACAGGCCTTTGCAAGAAAGAGGACAACAGAGCAACCACACCAAGTCAGAACATACTTTACAGCAAAGGCTATCTCCCTCCTCAGGTGAGGAGAAGCCATCCTGGGCTCCCACTGACCCCTTTAAAAGGTCATAGCAGGAAGCATGTTCTCTCTTGCACTGGATCCAACTTGTGCATGAAATACGTCAGATGTGGAGATCCCCAGATGGAGTCTCATCTGGGAGTTCTTGCCCCACTGGTCCTGTTGGCAGGTCTTTCTGACAAACCAACCCCATAACAGAGCCCTCTGCACTAACACAAGTGTGGCAGATCATTATTGCTGCTGTTATCAGTAAACAATGCTGACAAGTGCTGCAAATCACACTGAAACTCCTTTAACCCATGGGCACAAACACTATTAATAAGCATGTTTCATGCTTTGATCAGTGGTCAGGGCTATAAAGGCACAAGCCGTTGTGGTTTATATCTAGATGTTCCCTAAACCCTCATGCAATTATAGGAGGGACCTTGGGAAGGTGGTTGGCTTATGGTGGCTTTGAGCTGACTTGCCTTTAGGAGGTGGGGCCTGGATGGAAGAGGAGGGCCACTGTGGGAGTGACCTGTTAGGGCACATCTCCCTTTCCTGCTTCTCTCTTGTTTTTTTCTGCTTCCTAGCCACCATGCTGTGAGCAGTTCTCCTCCACTGTGCCCCTCTGCCACGCCATCTTGTCTTGGATCCAGGTGACTATGGCCCAAAATGTGAGCCAAAATAAACCTTTCTCCCTTACACTGTGGGTGCCATGCATTTTGTCTCAGTGATGAGAAGCAACTGAAACACAGGCTTTTAAGCCACAAAGACAGAAGAAACACCTTCAGCAAGCATGGAGCTAGACAGACTGAAAGAATGCATCATACTTAACGAAGGCTCCACACGAGGGGACATAACTGCCCCAGGGAGTCTTGATGGTCGTCACATCAGTATGAACTTGGCGGTGTGATTGCCTGTAACATCTCTAAATATGCAGCATGTCCCAGACCCCTAAGTCCTACAAGAAAAGAATTTGCCACACGTCTGTGTCTGTTTGTAGAAGCGAGGAAAACCTTCTTAGGAGGCTCCAGCATGTATGATTCCTTCCACATCTCTGCATCCAGACTGTATTCCTTGTCCATGTCTACGCCCCTCACTGACCAGAAGAAGGGGCTCACTGTGGTGGGCTTTGTCCAAACACGAACAACCCTCCAGGTCTGGGAGGGACACAGTGTTCTCTGAAGGGTGAGGCCCCTGGGAAGAGGTAGACAAAGACGGAATTCTGTTGACCAAGATGAATGGTGTCTGCCCTGCTGTGGGGACTCTCAGCCTGCCTTTCTTCTGCTTTTCTTCCCTTCCTCCTTCCTTTGCCTGTCTGTCCTCCCCTTCCTTGTTCATTGGATGTTTACTGAGCAACTCAAGGGGAAAAATACAGTGATAGCTGTAAGCACCTTCTAACTGGGCAGGTATGAGACCACAACCTATACCAATATGAAATGGTATGCGAGGTGCCAGGTGGGGGCAGGGTGTGGCCAAGCTGTGGCAACCCTGATGTGGATGCCCTTGAGGGAGACCGGGAAGAACACCTCAGGCTGAGGCGGCCTCAAACTCCACTGCCTGAAAAGTCCCCAAGCTCATCGGTTGCTGTTTCCACTCATGGCTGCTGGGGGAAGCCCACGATTCAGTACTAACAGCTGC
This sequence comes from Dasyprocta punctata, assembly GCA_004363535.1. Lineage (NCBI taxonomy): Eukaryota > Metazoa > Chordata > Mammalia > Rodentia > Dasyproctidae > Dasyprocta > Dasyprocta punctata. The sequence continues at coordinate 9,913 of RJWM01018640.1, forward strand.
AGACACATGTCAGAGAGTCCAGGCATCTTAAAACTTGGCCTGGTCTAAGATCTAGAAAGCGGGTCTAATTCTTCAAGGATGAGGAGACAAGTTTGATCCTCTACGGTTAGAAATAAAGGTGAGTGGGGTCTTTGTGAGACCTTGAGAAAAGCACGCCCCCTGTTTTGGAGCCTCACTTTCTTACCTGTGACATGAGGCAGATCTGTAGGTTCTCTCAGGTCTGAATTTCTCCTGGGGATCCCACAGTTGGGTCAATAGTGGCCATGAAAAAGTGGGCCTTGGCTATCTCACAGCTATCTGCCACCTGCCCAGCCCTGAGGAAACAAACCCAGACAGGGGAGAGGGAGAGGGCCCAGGGGACACCGTCTGCAGTGCCCAGACAGTGGGAACATGTGTCCAGAGAATGCTGCCTCCTGGATGGTGCTGGGAGCTGCCTGGGCTTTGGTCTTCATTCTGTTGTGGGAACAATGGACTTGGAGTCTTGGCAGCAGCCAGGTGAGAGGCCAAGCCCCAGGAGACTTGCAGGCCATGGTGACAGCTAGTGCTGGCTCCAGCCACCTGCCCAGGCCAGCTTGCATTTACCTGTGGCCAGTGCCCAGTGCCCAGTGCAGGGCCTGGTGCACTGCAGCATCTCCCCACTGGTCGAGTGACCTAGGAGTGAGACTGTGCTATTAGATGTGTGTGCCCATCTCATGTCACCTGCTGGATGGGGACCAACTATGAAAGCATAGTTACCTGCTGGTGCACCCTGGAAGGGAGACTGGAGACTAACAAGTGGGACCCTCGCTCTCCTCCTAGTTTTGTAGAACCAGTTAACTAAGCGTGATCTGAGGCAGGTTTTCCTGTGTATCTCCTGCTGGTCTCCTTCCTCAAATCACAGCTCTTCAAAAGCAGGAAACACAGTCTAGCACACAGAAACAGCATAAAGTGATGGACAGCCAAGTGGGCAGTGCACAATCTCTGTTCTGCAGGTTAAATTCACCTAGTGGCTCACAAATAAGCATGTATTGAGTACCTACTATGTGCCCACCAGTGAGGCTCTTGAGATTGACAGCTTTTCACAAGGCCACCACGTGTTAAGAGAGCAGTGGGTTTGTGGCTGTTCTGCTTAGGCAGACAGCAAACTGCAGGTCTAGAATGTCCCCACTAGCCAGGAATTCCCACCTTTTGCCTCATTCCTGATGTGTCTGCAGAGGTCCGACAGCAGTACCCACTCAGCTTCCAGGCTTATCGCTTCCTGCCCCACCAAGTTGGCCACCTGAGTGCTGCCTGGTGAATGCCCTGTGCCCTTTGCAGGGTGGACAATGGTTCAGTGTTCTCCAGGACCTAATTGCCATCAGAACTGTCCATGCCTGGTCACAGGTCTGTGCCAGGAACCTCTGTGGGAAAAGACTGAGTGTGAGGAGGCAGAAGGAGGAAACAAAGATCTTTTCCTGGAACCAATATCCACACCTCCTCTTTGCCATTGATTGACTTTTTCGAGCTCCTGAGAGGCAGGAGCCTGGTGTCTCTCCCCACCCAGCAAAATGCCCTGAGATTTCAACGAGCACTTACTCAATTGTTCATACCGTGGAATAACAGCACTGTACTCCCAAGCACCAAAGACCCTTGCGAATGACCATATCTGGTGCACCTCTTTGACAGAGGGAGAGAACAAAGCTCTGGGAGGGAAAGTCCTCCATCATTCCGGGCTCTCAGCAGTTTCCCAAGGTCTTCTGGGCTGGCCCTTCTGGAACAGCAATCTTCGCTGCCAGTCATTGCACCCGCCGCGGATTTGGTGGGGAGATTTGGAAAGCCCTTGATGTTCAGCCACTGACCTGCTGCCCGGCCTTGGAGGAAATCCATCTCCTTGCTTGGAAGTGGCTTTGTGGCCAGTGATCATGGGGTGTCACCCACACATCATAGTGTGGAGAAGTGAGTAGTTTCTCCACTGGGCTCCCCTTCGTCTCCCTTCAAAACCTGACCCTCCTGTGATTTTGTGACCCTTGCACTGTAGATGTTCCTCCTGCATGGCTGCATTTTTATCAAACACATCCTTCAGAATCCAGATGCTACCTCTTCCTGGGAGCCTTCCGTGTTGTCTCTCCATCCCTTTGCTTTAGGATTCAACTGATCCTTATCTCTTACCTAGCACATTCTCCTTGCATGGTTTTTCTGCCATTCCAGGGGGTTCTCCACATAAGGCAGTGTCTGACGTCACCCATGTAGTTGCTGTGTGCATCTTCTGTCCACATCACAAATCTCTAAGTGCCCAGAAGGCAGAACCAACCACATGCAAATTTCTTTGTCCCTGCCCCCTTAGTGAAATTCCCTCTTCCCTGAGCTTTACAGGATCTCATATTGGAGAAACCTTTTTAAACAATAAATAATTTTATTTAAATTACCAATGGTTGGAGCATCTCTTGTGTCCCAGGTTCCACCCTAGGTGTGGGGACAGAGACAGAGCTGACAATGACAGCACCATGATGTGCACTGTAACGAGTGGGACACAGAGCTACCGGTCAGTCAGGTGAGCTTGGGCTGCACCTGGAAGGCAAACAGGTTGTGAGCAGAGGTTGTGAACAGGTAGAGATAGAACAGAGGGAGGGCCTGGGAGCAAACAATGATATGGACACAGGCCTCCAAGGAGCCCAGCTGCTCAAGACTGGGGCAGACATCAGGGAGCTCAGGGCTGGGATGAGAGCTTGGGGGTGCTAACAAGGATCTCCACAGAACCCATTAATGGCTAGGATTTGGGCCATGACGGCCAGATGCCAAGACCAGAGTCAGGTTACCTAGCTTCAAATCTCACTGCACCAATAGGAGCTTCTCTCAGCTTTCACCTTGGTAAACACAAATAATGACAGGTCTCCTTCAACAGGTAGCACTTAGCACAGTGCTCTTCAGGACCTACACTAAGGTGAGGCAAGTGAAGATGTAGAACACTAGGCGACGCTGAAAAAAATTTCAGTAATGAAGGTAACTAAGAGGGTGCCAAACAAACCCCTCAGTGATCAATATATATACATATAAATAAATAAATAAATAAATATATATAATTGCACTTTAAAAACATAAAAGCTAATGCAAAGAAAATCCAGCATGAACAAAATAATAAAAATATAAATAAAGACAGGATGTGCCTGGCACAAAGAAAGAACGCGGCTCTAAAAACATCAGCTATGACTGAACAGGAATTCTCAACTTTCAGGGGCCGTGGACTTCTGAAAAGCCCAGAAAACCTGGTGGCCCCTCGACCCAGAAGAATAACATCAAACGCAAGCAAGTTGCAGTTTTGGGGTGTTCCCACACTGTTCGGAACGCCTCTAAGTAGAGGGGAAGAGCTCTGGTCAGACGTGGAGATGCGAGGGTGAGGGTAGTGGTGGTGGTGACAGTGCGCCATCCAGCCGCCTGCGGGTCCCAGCACCACGCCAGGCCTCCCTCCTGGCAGCCACGGGTTCTCTGCCCCCTGCAGGAAGCAGCGCACAGCTATGAGGCTCCCTCCCCCTCTCTGGCTTGGGACTTTTCCTAAAGTTTGCTGAAACCAGACACCTTGCTCCACAGAGCCCGCGTGCAGCCACGGTTTAAAAGGCTGCCTTCAGCGCCCCCTCCCCGCCCCCAGCGGAGACTTCAAAAGGCCCGGCGGGCGCCGCGTCCCCCGCACCTATGAGCCGCCCCCGGCATCCGGAGCTCACGCCGGAGCCCAAGGACTCAGAGTGGCCGAAGTTCGAGCGCAGGCGGACCGGGTTGGCAGCGCAGTCCCGCGCGCCCATGCCCCTCCCGGTGCCGCTGCGCTCCGCGCGCCCGGGCCCCATTTAGCGAAGGGGACCACACACCCCCGCCCCCGCGCCCGAGCCCGGGGCTGCGGGGACCCATGAACACAAATGCCGTTAGGCGCCCCTGGAAGGACTGACCGGCCAACCTCGCACTTAGGGACCCAGTAAGTGCCCGGGGACCCCTGGAGCTCAGAGAGTACTACAGTGTGCGTAAAAATGTGCGCGTATGCAGCGGTGGGTATAAGCCTGGTGTAAAAAAGAGAGAGATGGGGAAGGGGGTTGAGGGTGGGAGTTGGAAGGAGAGAGAGAGAGAGACAGAGAGAGAAAGAGGGGGAGAGAGAGAACGTGTGCGTGAGGTGGACACTCGTGGAGAGCTCTGTGTGTGTGTGAGGGTATATGTGCGCCTGGAGTATACGTTGGGGGTGTCTGGGCATGTAAGCATATGTGCAAAGTGTGTTTGGAGGGATCTGGCCAGGATAGTGCGCTTTTGTGCATGTGTAAGCACTGGAGTGCATGCATTTATCTGAGTGTCTGCAGAAGTCTCTTGTCTGAAGGTGTGTTTCGGGCGAGCCCAAGAACACACTGCTGTGCCTGCATGTGAGTGTGTCTGATTATGGAGGAAGAGTGGATGTGGGCGACGGTGTGTGTGCACCAGTGAACGAGTGTGAGACTGTTTGCTGTGCAGGAGTCGCCCAGGTGGAGGAGTTAGTCTTAGGGCTGCGTGTGTGTGTGTGTGTGTGTGTGTGTGTGTGTGTGTGTGTGAGAATCTACCCGATGTTTGTAGCGGGTCAGGATGTGCGGCTTTGAGCTCCAGAGCGGAATCCCGGGAGTCTCTGGTGGGCTCTGGTGTGGGTGGTGGGCTAAATCTCCATTTCTGACCTAAGGGAGAAGGGAGAGGAGGGCGACCAACACTTAACGCACCAAACCACTACGTTCTCCAGGGAGATCTGAGTTTCGGGGCTCACTCTTTTTCGGTGGGGCTCAGTCATTAAGACACTGCTTGTCGAGGGAGTCTGGACACCAAGTCCCGGTCCCAGTTCTGTCCTTGGAGCTTAGGGGTTCTTTCAGAAGTAGAATCTGTTGTCTTTCACTCTCTACCCCCTCGACGCATTCAAAAATCCCATCTCACGAGTGGTAAAAGCTCCTCGCGTCAGAACTGTGATCAATCACTGCGCGCTCTTGGGCAATCCCTTGCCTTGGTGAATTCGTTTCACCATCTCCACCGGGAGGAGGGGGCGGGTGTCCGGCAGGACTGTCGCGGGCCGGCTGAGGCGGTTTCCCCGGCTGTGGCCGGCAGGGGGCAGCAAGGGGCAGCAGAGGGCGGCCCGGCGCGGGGAGGAGGGAAGGTGGAGAGCTGCCGCGGGCCGAGACTTTAAATCGCCTTCATTTCCCCCAAATCCTTCCTTTTCCTCTCCTCCCCCAGGCCGGCGGGGAGGCAGCTTCCACCGCCCTCTGCGCGCCCTCGCCAGGCCTTGCTCTGCCTTCAGGGACTGCCAGCGGCCCGCCTCCAAAGTTTGATCATCTCTTTTTTTTTCTTGCTTCTTCCTTTTCGTTGGAAGCAGAAACGGAGAGAGGCAGGGGCGAGCGCGGCGCCCGGACTCCTGGGATCATGGGCCTGGCGCGGGCGCCCGAGGCTTCCCGGCTGCGTTGCCCGCCCACTGGGGCGCCTCTGGGCGCGTGGCTGCGCGGGGAGCGCGGGGGCCTCGAGCTCTGAGCCGGCCTGGCGCGGCGGGGCGTGGGGCTGGCGGCCCCATGGGGCGCGCCCACACTTGCCCCCCGGGCTCGGGAGCATGAAGTAGGGGCCTGCCATGGGAGCGGGATCGGCGCGGGGGGCCCGAGGCACAGCGGCGGCGGAGGCGGCGACACGCGGGGGGTGAGTACGAGCTCCGGGACGCTGCCTCCGCAGCTAACAGCGGCTCCCATCTGTAGAGGGCTGGGGCTCCAGAGGAGCATCCGCTTCCTGTCCCTTCCTGCGCCCCCACGAGGCGGAACGCCAAGGGTTAACCCGGGCTGCGCCCCCGGCTGGGCCAGGGTTGACTAGCGCTGCCCGCCTAGCAGCACCGCGCCGCGCCGCGCAGCGCGGGGCTGAGTTGCCGGGTCCCGTTGGGAGGTTCAGTGTCGAGCCCGGGGGTCGAGGGGGTGCATATGCCCCCCTCCCGCCCCCGAGTGTCCGGATGGAGGGGAGCTTTGGGATGCTTGAGGGAAGAGGGGGTTTCTGAGTTTTGGAGCTGTCTCCCTGTGTTTAGGTGTCTGCAAGTCCCTATCCGGTATTCTCCGGTTCCATCTGTTCTTTTGAGTCTCTGCGCAAATTTCTAAGTCTCCAAGTCCGAAATTTTGCTCCTGGCTCTGTGTCTATGCGGCTCAGCAAGTCCTGCGTTTCTGGAAATCTCCGCCCGTGTGCGTCTGCCTGGGTCTGAGTGTGTCGGTGTTTCCCAGCTTTTCCCGGGAGTGAGAGGAGCAGAGAAGCCCTGGAGAGCCCAGAGTCCGGCCTCCGGTCTTGCAAATGGTGCGGGGTGGGGGGCGCAGAACGGGCTGGGGAATCTCCAAGGCGTGGACAGTGGGCCGAGGCTGGGATTCCCTGCCCGTGTAGACTTTGGGAGGTAGGAGTGAGCGCGAGAACCGGCCACTGTCCTTGGGTGTGCGTGGGACAGAGCCAGGAGGGGAGCGCCCCGCCCCCCGGGCTTGGCGGACTGAGACTCCTGCAGGAGTTTTTGTCTTGACCATCTTTCCAGTCTGCGGGGACCCCGGGGCACTCCTCAGAAGCTGGTCAGGGCCGCAGCTCCACCTCCCCCACTGCGCCCCACCCCCTCTGAGCTGGAATCAGGGGAATGATGCCCTCCCTTCCCCATGTCTTGGAAAAAGCTGGCTGGTTGAGGTCTCCCCCCACCACCACAACTCCCTTCGCACACACAGGGACCAGCGAGTACAGTGCTGACTCACTTTCTCCAAAAGACCATGTGCCAGGGCAGATGCCAGCAGTTGCGCTGAGGAATGGCGCCAAGAAGGCACCCCAGCGTGGGACCCTAGCTTTGGGCAAGTGGGCAGTCACGCTGCCTGGAGGTGCAGCCTCTGCCTTCTACCTTTCTGACCATGTATTGCCCGCATGCTGTGCCTCTGGCTCCAGCTTGCCTTGCAGCTTTGTTCTGAGACCTTCTCTCCAGACCTCTGGCCCCTGCTGGCCTTTCCTGTCTTCCCTGTGCCCAGAAAGCTCCCCCTCTTTCTGCTCCCTCGCCCTACGTGGGCGGACTGGAAGGGGCCTCTCCTGGAAATGTCACTGTTTTCTCCGCTGCTTCCTGAGCAAACTCCCCTCTTATTCTGTTGGCAGATTCTCTCCTCTGGTCCCTGTGTCCAGGGACCCTCTTGACACCCTCATGGCCTGCCCTGGCACACAGAAGTGCCCACCAGTTGGTAGTAGAGGATGGCAGGCTCCTGGGCTCCCCTCAGGGTGTGGTAGGCTGCGGGCAGAAAAAGTGGGATCTTTGCAGCCAGGCCAACACGTGTGCTGTGAGGAGGAGCTTGGGCAGGCTTCTTGCCTCTCTGGTTCTTTTCGTCATCCACAAAATGGGCATGTTTGTGCCCGGCTAACAGGGTTTCCTGAGGGATTACTCACAGGAGCATTCTTGCAAAGGGCTTTGACCATACCTGGCATGTAGAAAGTGTTCAATAAACAGCAGCTGTTATTTGTATTACTTATGGGTGTGTGAGTCAATGGACTGCATCCTGCCCAGACAGATGACCTGTCCCTGTCCTTTGGAGGAGGTGTAAGGTGTGAAGAAAGCTCTGGGTGTGGCCACTGGGGCATATGGGGTCTGGCTGGCCACAGAGGTAGGCGGGACAGGTCCACCTCTTTATGACTCCCAAGCAGCTCCATCCTAGCTCACCCACTGGGAGAACAGCCAAGTGTGTGCCAGTGCTGGCTTCCTAATGGATTTGGACTCTGTGCTCTCTGGGACTGTTTAGGCTGTTACAGGTCCTTACATTGTGTGTGTGTGTGTGTGCACGTGCGCGTATGTTTCCAGGTGGTAAGAGTAGAAGGGAAATCATCCGAACAGTGAATGCCATGTGTGATATGCTGGCAAGGGGCCTTTTGTAGGGAGCAGGAACACCTGGCTCCCTACCTTGGAGGGCTGTGTCTCCAAGGTCCCTCACTTGTGACTTCCACGTTGGCTGCCTCCTGCCTTCCCTGGCCCTGTGCACTTGTCTTCCCTTCCCTTCCTTCCTTCTGGAGCCCTGGGTTCATGGAGCCAAAGCCCATGAGGCAGTGGTGAAAACAGACGTCTAGCAGAACAAAGCCCGAGCCAGTGCAGGCACTAAACATTACTAGCAGTAGCCTAAACAGGATTGGAGCGGGAGAGATGAAGAGGCAGGACTCCCTCCAGCAGCCAACTTTCCAGGCCTGAAGCTGACTTAGATGGTTCCCTGGCTCCCGGGGCTGACATCTCTATTCCTGCTGGGAAAGGCTGGGACTTGTGTTGAGCAAGCAGGAAGAGCCCACAAGTCTCCCATTTCTTCTTCATGGGAGATGAATCAAAGCACCGTAGGCCTTTGGACAGGCCACTTTTGCTGCGTGGACCTCAGTTGTCCATTATTCCAAAGAAATGGTGAACTGACCCCTGGGTGATTTGCAAGCACCTTCTCCGACGTAGATGTGCTCTGTACTTGGGCAGTTTGAGGGTCAAATGCACCCAGAATCCTGCTCCAAGAAGGTTGGTTGTATTTGTGGAGGTGAATTAGCGGGGGTGGTGCATCTGCTGGTAACGGGGTTGAAATTGTCAGGCTAGAAGCTGTGATGTGGGGAAGCAAAATTGAAGAGAAGATTGGATTCCCCCTCTCCTCTGTATCTTCCTCCCCCTGACCTTTGGGGATTGGAAATACTTTCCTCTGGTTGCTGCTTTGACCAAGAAGGCCTCGGTGATTCCTGTGCCTCTTCTTTCCCACCTGGGAAGCATCCTTAAAAGAATAGGTGTGGACTCCGGGCTGAGGGCTGTGCTGGAAACTGATGGGGCCAAAGGGACGTGGGAGGGTGGCCCCCAGTGTCTACTGAGGAGGTGATCTTAGGAAACATGAGTCCCTCGTCCTCTAGATTTGGGGACTGCTGAAGGACAGGCAGTATAGCTGATTTCTTCATTGCAGGACTTCTCAGAGCCTTTGAGAAGTTTGGAGGTATTATGAAGTGATAAATAGCATGATTTATTGATAAGAATGGAGAGCCTTCCATATTAGAAAATAGTTGCATTCAATTTTTCCAAGAAAGGAGTGAAAAAACTAAAATTCCATTGTGATCCATAAACTATTAAACAAAAAACCCCCAAGCCAGATGAATTAACATCTTTTTGGTACTTAGTGACTTCAGGAAAGAGGGAGGATAGTGTGACAGTCACATTGTGATGTTTCTGTGCAAATAAAATACTGAAGCAAGCTCATGGGAATAAGCAAGGTCAAAACTAGGATGCGGGGGTCTGCTGTTCCTGGTCTGTCTGGCCAGTCTACTGGGCATCTCTGGGTAGGAAACAGGGCTGAAGAATGATATGCAGGGTCACCTTGAGGAAGACCCTGCCCCCTGGGCCTCAGTTTTCTGTTTGTCAAGTTAAACAAAGCTGCGCGTTATTCCTTCCCGTCCCCAGGGGCAGCCTCAGCTTCCCACAGGCAGGTCACACAGAGGGGTCAGCCCCGCCTTCACTCCGGGCAGCTCTGGGGCTGGTGGCTCTCTGACCTTTAGTGATTCCCAGAGAGCTGGAGGCCTGGCTTAGGCTTGGAGAAATAATGAGTGGCTGAGAGTTATGGGGGGTAGGGGTGTCAGACCTAGGAAGAAGGCTTTGGGGGGTCACTTTTTAAAGTGTCCTGTAGCATCAGATAATATTCACCTTGCAAAAATCCATTGGGTTCCAGGCCTTGTGGTGTATGCCTGTAATCCCAGCACTTGGGAGGTTGTCTCAGGAGGATCACTGTGAGTTTGAAGCCAACATAGGCTACAAAGTGAGTTCAAGGCCAGCCTGAACTGCATAATGAGACCCTGTCTCTGAAAGATCCCCCCCCAAAAAAAAGTCTGTTTGGTGTATTGTGTATCTTCCGGGTACTGAGTTTGCAGGAGTAAACAAGACAGATAGATGTCTTTGTCTTTGGAGGGCTTTGTCTAGAAAGGGAAATAGTGACCACAACGGTGATACCCAGTGGGGTGGGGCTAGGCAGGATGGCTGCATAGGAATTGACTGGGCAGAGTCCTGTCCAGATGACAGTGTATCATATGCAAGGATCCGGGACCTAGAGAAGGCTTTTGAGAGACCATCCTTAGCACCTGAGTGCCATTTCAGTTAGTGTGCCTTAGGCTCCTAGTAACAGAAGTTACAGGGCCATGTGGTTTAAACAGTGTGGGGGGACTTCCCATAACAAGAGGCCCCAAGAAAGAGCAGCACTAGGGTTGGTTTTAATTCAGCATCTCAAACAGTGTCGTTAAACACCTACTCTTTTTCCATTCTGCCATCCTCATGTATTTGCGAGACTTTGTTAACTCATACGCACAAAATAGCTGCAGCAGCTCCAAATAGTATGTTCTCACTTAACAATTCAGAAAAAATTTCCTCTCTGTCCTTTTGAAACACTTCCCCCTCACTGGGAGGCATCACTTACATCTCTTTGGTCACATTTGGGTCACCGATGTATGCCTAAACCAGTCACTGGCATGGCAAATGTGATTGCTAGAGTTGGCTTAGACCTCATCCAGTGTCCTCTGAAGTCCATGCCTACAGGAGCATACGGGAGGGAAGGTCGGCTGTGGCAGGTGGACGCCAGGGTCTTCCCCAGCACCCAAGTCACCAGGCTGTTGATTCTAACTGCTATTACTTTGGGAAGTAGGGGGAGCTAACAGAGCATAAGCTTCTTTTTCAAGGCTCTCAAGGAGCCTGGCAAGAGCCCTGGTGCTCCAGACATCAAACCTGGGTTTCCTGGATTACATGAGTCCCCAGCAGCGAGCCAGTCTTGCTCTGGGGACAGCCTAGCTGTCTGCACCACCCACCTGGCACGGTTCTCCCTGCCTGTGTCCCAGCCATCTCTGGCCACGCGCCGCCCTCCCCTCTGCCCGCCTGGGGATCAGATGCCCTGGGTGGCTTCGAGTGTCGCCAGTGGCTACTGCCACAGGAAGGTGAAATCAGATCCTTGCCTCTGCCCATCTTGGCAGGAGCCACCAAGCAGAGCTTTAACCCTTCCTAGCCTCAGATTTCAGGGCAGTGGTGACTGTCTGGGGAGCACTTTTGTGGGTGGCACCTAGCTGAGCCCTTAACTTGCATGAGCTGACTTTGTCTTTGGCCTAGCATGGGAGGGCAGGAGCGTCGGCCTGTGCTGCGAAGGATGGGACTGGCTCAGGGAGGTTGACTAACTCACTGATCACATAACTGGGAAGCTCAGGGCTGTGTTTGCACCTGGGTCTTCCCAGCTCCCCAAGGGTCTCCTCTCTTTCTTTTCTTCCACTTCCATCAGTATAAAGCAGGTGAGTAGCTGCTGTGGCACAACGCAGACTTTGGGTAGGTGCTCTTCTCTGTCCCTGTCCCCAAGCTGACCAGTCTGGTGTTTCCATTGACTGTTCAATCCCTGCAACTCGTTGGATGGAACCTTAGGAAGGGACCCAGGACCATAAGGCCATACTACAGGTGGGGAAGGCTGAGGTCCAGGGTGGGAAGCACCAGATTTTGAACTGGACCTTGGAATTGACACCAGGACAGGATTTCCTGCCTGCAGTTTCCTGTCCTGGGACCTCGGCTTAGCCATCTGTGAAGCCCGGTGTCATGCTGCTGCCCTCCACACAGGTCCCTGTCTGGAGGAGGCTGTGTCTGGAGGCCTGGGGGCATCCTGAGAGTGGGGCGGCTCGGAGGGGCTCCTGGAGGCTGTGCCTTACCTCCCACCTCCTGCTTTCTGTGGGCGAGACTGGGGTAAGACTAGGCTGGGCCATCACTGCGGGTCCTGCAGCCAGGTCTGGGCTCGCGCGGCGGAAGCTGACGCCTTGTGTGCTTGTGTCTGCTTGTCTCTAGGGGGTTTCTCTTCACCTGGATCTTAGTCTCATTCGCCTGTCACCTGGCCTCCACCCAAGGAGCTCCTAAAGGTAACTCTCTCTTCTCTTTGTCCAGGGGGGACAAAGGAGGGCGGAAGGAGCCTGAGAATGCATTCGCGCAGCAGACATCCGGGACCCCACTGCAGCTCGGTCTGTTTGCCCATCAGGAAAATGGAGCCGGTCATTGGCACATTCCCTTTGGGCATGAAGGGATCACAGAGATTTGCAAGGGGTAGGAAAGGCTTGGTGCAGAAACGGACAAGGGCTGTCCTTGTGCTCCTGTTGGGACACAGGCTCAGTCATCTCTGTTTGTTCAAGGGACACCCTCAATGGGTACCCTAAGAACTGCACAGAGGAGGCTCTGGCCTTGCCCAGGCCTGGAATCCCACCCTCTCCTTCCCACAAGATCCCGCTTTTCCTGCCTGTCCTCAAGGAGCCACCCTGGGGGCCAGGGCAGCTGTGGGCTGACTGTACAGCTGCCCGTGGAAACCAAAGCCTCTCCTACATCTGCTTGTCAAGCGGCCATGATGCCTCCTAAAATAGCTGCCCTTCCCCTCCCCTCCACGCCTGCCGTGTTCTGGGGAAGACAGCAAGCACTCCGGGAGTCCCCGTGGCCTGACCTGGCCACTGGGCAGGGATTGGGCCTCTGGGAGGGGAGGGCCATGCCCGGAAGAGACTTCTGCTGCCCAACAACATGTTGGGCAAATGTCATATTTTCCGAGCTTTGCTGTTTCCTTCACAAAGTAGGTGAACAGCTGTCCAGAGTCCTGAGTCAGGCAGAGGGGGCTGGGGAGGGCCCATCTGTGTGGAGCCAGGTTTATGTAATAAAGGGATCTTGCTGGGGCCAGCTGGCTGGGCCCTTCCATCCTGGCTCTGGGCTGAATTCATTCCCTGTCCCCCATCTCTTCCCCTTGGCGGGATTCTGGAAGTGTCTCCACTCTGCCTTCCAGTGAATCTGGGCGGCTCCGGTGCAGTATAGCAGGGTCTAAAGACAGAGATCTAGGGGTTAGGGCCCCTGGGTTCCAGGCCCAGCGGTGCCTTTTATAAGCTGCATGGTCTTGGGCACATTATTATATCTAACCGATCTGTACGGTAGGGATAATAGAGTTCCTTCCCCATTCATTGCTGAGAGAATCGAGGAGAAAAAGGCATGTAAAGCAGTATTTCTTTTTATTCTTGTTACTAGTCACTTAATTAACTTGAACAGTTTGGACGAATACTGTCCTTCCCTATCCCTGCAGGCCCTGGGGTTCAGTGACTCATGACAACTCCAGGGGCTTGGTCCCCTTCGTTGCACATGGTCCCTGGAAACTGACCTTTTGCTTTGAGAGACATTAGAAAGGATGATAGGGGGACCCCGTTCCTGCCACCTGCCCTGGCCAGTTGTGGTTTCCGTGGGCCTGAGGGCCAGCAAGTCTGGCAAGGTGGGGTAAAGGGAAGTGGTACAGCCTCCACCTCTTCTCCAACCAAGTGGCTTCTCCCATTTTCTCTTGTTTATAGTGAATAGTATGTCAGGATAATAAGAGGGTTTCAGTGATTAAAACATGTCAGGTCTATTATTACTAAGGGAATCCATAAGCAGTGGTTTGTTTTAACTTAGAACCTGAGAGTCATCAGAGGTAGAAGAAAGAATGGGGAGGAGGAACTGGAGGTGGAATAAAAGGCCCGTGGGTCCTAGGAAAGGATGGGGTCTTAACTTCAAGCCAACCGGAAGTGATCAACACCAAACCTGGGAGCTACAGTGTCTTTATAACACTGTTAACACCTCTCCAGGACTGGTCCAGCTTCCTTATCTTAAAGGCAGGAAAATTGAGGCCCAGGAGCTAAGAGGAGACTCAGCTAGACTTACCTGATACAGATGTTGTGTGAGGACAATGAGGAGGGTGATTGTTCCATCCTCCCACCCCTGGGATGTAGGCATTCTTCATCGCCCCATTTTATAGTGTGGGTGGAAAAGACTCAGGCTTAGGGTCTGGGCTCACGGGTCAGGCTCTCAATCATACTTCCTAATTCTAGAGCCTGATATGGAACCATTAGACCATGTTGGCAACATACAGGGCCTCAGTTTCCCCCAGTGGCCTGGCCATCCATTCATCTGTCCATTTGTTCATCCATTTGTCCATCGATCTACTTACCCATCCATCCATCCGTCCATTCTTCCATCCATCTCGTAGTTGTCACCTGAAAGCAGCAGGTGCCAAGTCCTGTGGTCAGACTCCAGCATGGCCCTTGCATCTAGTGACTAGGGAGCGAGCCCTGAGCACAGGGTCAGGTCCTGAGGCCCTGACCCACACTGATGTTCTGGTAGCAGCCTCTGCCTCCCTGCAGAGCTTGAGTTTGGGTGTCAGAACAGCTTCCTTGGACACTGCCAGTGCCATCAGCTCAAGGAGATCAAGTGACCCAGGAGAGGCAAGGTCAGGAAGCCTTTCCATAAACACTCTGGAAACCCTTCTTTTACTCTGGCAAGCCCTGCCAACCTAATTACTGGGCGGATGTGACCTGGCTAGACCACAGTCAGATGTCCACATACTTTGCCAGAGGACAGGGATTACTTCCTCTGCTCTCCCTAAAACCACCCGGCAGGGGAAGAGTCAGGAGAAATGTCACCTCCCGCTCCATAGCGGATTGCTGCTCCGTTAGTCTGCTCCAGCCTGAGACTTTAGGTGGGAAGGGAACTGGGTATGTTTCTGAGGAGGTGCTGAGACCAGTGAGCCCCCTTGGACATCCTCACCAAGCTCTGGTGACATCCATTCCCATCTCTCTGGGCCCCTGTTTAGGTGACTATGCCCTGGAAGAAGAGAAAAGGGGTAATAAATTGGGTCATCATGTTGGGCAGCCTCTGATGCGCTGGCACTGGTATTTGGTGGTTGTCATTGTTTTAGGTGTCAGTAGTTATTACTTGAAAAGTCTCTTTTTTGTGCCAGGGGCTTTTAAAGAGGGTATTCCCTCATTTCCTCACCACAGCATCCTTCTGAGGTCAGTCCTATTGTCATCCTACTTAACAGATGGGAAACTGAACCACCAAGTCACAGGGTTAGAAAGTGGTAGAGCTGGGTTATGAACCCAGGAAGTTCTTAGCCATGATATGCAAGATCGTGTAGCCAGACAAGAAGCTGCAATGCATGCCGGTTGGCACCAGTGTGACACTCTCAGCTGCCCTTCTGGGGTAGTGTTGGGATCAGACGAGTGAAGGGATAACCAGGAGCACTGGTCATGCACCTGGGGGTCCTGGCTGGAGCAGGCCCTGACTGTCCTCTCCTCTTCCCCTCCCTCCCAGATGTGGACGTCCTCCAGCAGCTGGGCCTCAGCTGGACGAAGGCAGGGGGTGGCCAGAGCCCCGCGCCCCCGGGAATCATCCCTTTTCCACTGGGCTTCATTTTCACGCAGCGGGCCCGGCTGCAGGCCCCCACGGCCACCGTCATCCCCACCGTCCTCGGCACGGAGCTGGCACTGGTGCTGAGCCTGTGCTCCCACCGAGTCAACCATGCCTTCCTCTTTGCTGTCCGAAGCCGGAAGCACAGGCTGCAGCTGGGCTTGCAGTTCCTTCCCGGCAGGACAGTTGTCCACCTGGGGCCCCGGCGCTCTGTGGCCTTCGACCTTGATGTGCACGATGGGCGCTGGCACCACCTGGCGCTGGAGCTCCGCAGCCGCACCGTTACCCTGGTGACAGCCTGTGGGCAGCGCCGGGTACCTGTCCCGCTGCCTTTCCACAGGGACTCCATGCTTGACCCCCAGGGCTCCTTCCTCTTTGGGAAGATGAGCCCCCAAGCTGTCCAGTTTGAAGGTGCCCTCTGTCAGTTCAGTGTCCTCCCTGTGACACAGGTTGCTAGTAATTACTGTGTCCACCTGAGGAAGCAATGTGGACAGGATGACACGTATCGGCCCCAACTGGGCCCCTTCTTTCCCCTAGACGCTGGCAGACCCTTTACCCTCCAGAGTGACCTGGCCCTACCAGGCCTGGAGAACTTGACCACTGCCATACCCGCCCCGGGGACACGGCCAGCAGGCAGGGGACCTGTGGTTACCATGCCCACCAAGACCCTGAGGACAAACCCTCCAGACCCTCACCAGCATGCAGCAGGGAGAGGCCCAGCCCAGACCACATCGCCACCTATCAAGTTGTCAGCCAGGAAACCACCTGCTTCCTTGCCCCCAGCCTTTCCTGCCAGCCCTACCAGGGCTGCCCAACCCTTGCAGAAGGTCACAGCCACCAAGGTCCCCAAGAGTCTCCCCACCAAGCCTCTGGCCCCTTCTCCTTCGGTTGCTCCTGTGAGAAGCCCCCATCTGACCCAGAAAACAGCTCCCCATTCATTCACGAAGTCAGCCCCACCCACCCAGAAGCCTTTGCCACCCACTCCCCACCCAGCTCCTTCCAAGGCCTCTGGTCCTGCAGCAAAGCCTATCCAGCGGGACCCTGTGACGCTGCGACCTCTGCCACTTAGTGCCCGGCCTCCCGTGGCCGGCTCCTCTAAGTCCTTGCTCACGGTAGCCCAGGTTGAGTCCAGGCTAACTAGCCATGCCAGCAAGCTGGCCTCGACCCACACCAGCACCCACAAACCTCCCCAGCCTGCAGCTTTGCCCACGTCTTCTGCATCTTCTGCTTCCAGCTCTGGCTCTACCAGAGCTGCTCGTCCATCAGGCACAGTGGTGGCTTCAGCCCTGGGCACTGGGACTCCCAGAACAGCACCTCCCACTCTCGCTCCTGGTTCTGTCCCTACTGGAAACAAGAAACCCACTGGATCAGAAGCTTCAAAGAAACGGGGACCCAAGAACAGCGCCTGGAAACCTGAACCTGTCAAACCTGGGAAGGCCGTTGGGGATGCCCCTTCTAATGATGAGACAACCAGGCCCAGCCCCAGACTATCTCCAGACAGTCAGCAGACCACCCCAGCCATGGTGTTAGCCCCAGCACGAGTCCTGTCCTCCAACCTCCGGCCCACAAGTGGCAGCTACTCCTTCTTCCACCTGGTGGAACCCACACCTTTTCCCCTGCTGATGGGGCCTCCAGGGCCCAAGGGTGACTGCGGCCTGCCGGTAAGACTGGGTGGAGGCTGCATGCTGCTTGGGTGGTGGTGGGTGACAGTGGGCAGCAGTGGGGCAGTTTGGGCCAGTGGCTGCTCCTGGTAAGGGCAGGGGAAAGGAGTGGCCTGGAGCAGGGAGCTGGCCATGGGACTCCTACTCTGCCACCCCTTCCTGGGACACCCTGCTACACCCTCATGATCTGCTGGGCCAGGCTCAGCTCTGGTGTAGCCCCTCCCAAGAAGGAGCACCTCTGAGCTTTGGTTGGCCCAGGCCCAAGTTCATGCTCTGCTAACCCAGCTGCAAAGGTTGAGTGGCTTCAGGAAAGCCATGTGCTGACTTGGCCTAGGTCATGCCCAGGGAGCTGCTGAGGAGCCTCCAAAGCCCAGCTCCCTACTCCTTATGCCTGAGCAGGACCCTGCCGGCCCAGCAGCTTGTCTGGGAGCTGGGGACAAAGATCACATACGAGTGGCCCTGGGTGTGTTTTGTTTGGCACATGCAACATTCCTTTTTTGAAAAATCTCCTAAGTTACTAACAGTTGAAAAATGTGAGCGTTCTTAGGAAAGTCTCAGCAACCAGCTTCCCTTGGAAGGTGGGAGAAGTAGTGACCCTCGGGCAGTCCCTTTAGATAGGACAAGCACTCCTGTCACCACAATCCTTACTTCGGCCACTTGAATCTTAGGAGCCTCGCCTAACACCCATTCGTTACCTGCCTGGCTCACACCCATGGGCATTAGATTTGTGGTCCCTGGTAGAGGAGTTTGGGATCAGGAGGGTCAGCGTGGGCTGGCGCAGCAGGGAAGGGAAAGAGGAAGAACATTCCATGTGCAGGAGATGGTCTCAGGGTCTCCCGGGCAACGACCTTCCCACAGCTGGAGGTCAATTCCTCTGGGCGGGGAAGCCTGCGATGGAGTGTGTACGGGCCTGGCCCTCTGCCGTTCTTCCTTAGGAGACGACCACGCTGCGGTGGCCGCCCCCTCCTTCCTGGGCCCCGGTGTCCTACTGGGCTCTGTGTTTGAGGTTAGGGCTCCCTGCAATGTGGACACAGTGGCAGATGCTGGGAATTCCCCGGCCTTCCAAACACACTTAATGAGTTTTAATAATCATTAGGAATAATATTTATTCAGCCTGTCTCCAAGGGGACCGAGGGGCCGCGTTTATTATAACCATATTGTAGATCTTATGGAAATGGTATGCATTGCTCTGCGGTTATGTCAGTGTTCTGCGCGGGTCCTGCGTTCTGGAATTGGCAGTGTAGAGAGCTTTCGGGGTGGGGGAGGTTACCACTTTGCCAAGAGGTCCAGGAACCTTTCCTTCTTGCCTATCTCTGGCCCCAGGTACCTTGGACCCCAGCAACTCCACTTCCTTAGCTACATGTGCACCAGCTGTGCTGTCTCTGAGGTCAGGAGAGGGTCACAGCTGAGTGGAGGGGCCAGCTCTGCCTTCCAACCCGTTTGAGGTGTGGGGATCAGGCAAGGCACATCCAAGTGACCAGAAGTGGAGCAGGGGTGGGTTTGAAGGTGCAGAATCTGCCTTTGGACCTGTCTGCTTGAACCTTGTCCTTCTCCCCAGGGTGGGGGGCTGTGTGTCACCTCTTGCTGACCCCCCTCCTTTAGCCTCCTCATTGTCAAAGAAGGTGCTGGAGTCCCCTGGTCAGCTGATAGATGCTTCGGGATCATTCAGTTCAGCTCTCCTTGGGCAGGGAAAGAAATAGGAGACTGTGCCCAGAGAGGGCCAGGACTTGCCCAAGACCGCAGCACATAGGAGACAAGAGTTGAAATTCAGTACACTTCGTCCCTCCCCATTGGATGTCCACTCAGGGTGCTGCAGTGCAGGGAGGGGAGAACTTTGGAGGTGAGCTGCACCTTATCCTGGGCTCGGAGGGAGAGCTTCCTGTCCAGAGTCTCCCGCTTCCCAGCCCGTCAAGTTTAGGAGCTGTTTTAGTCAAGCATGGTGGTACAGCCTGTAATCCCAGCATTTAGGAGTTTGAGGCCGGAGGATCGCTACAAATTCAAGTGAGTTTAAGGTTGGCTTGAACTTCATTTTGAAACCCTGTCTCAAAAAACCAGAGGAAGAAGAAATGAAAACAAAGTAATTCCTGTCATGTTTTGGGAAGTGACCAGAGGGTTGTTGCCCCTGTGACGTAGAAACTACCTGAGAAGGCTGCTTTGCTCACGGTACTCAGGGGAGGGGGCCTGAAGCTGCCTGGCAGAGGCTGGCACCAAATCGGGCCTGAAGCCCCAGGAGAGGAGTTCTGGGAAAGCTGAACTGGGCTGGTGAGTGGGGCAGGGAGGCCTCCGCACAGAAGCTGTGTGGAAGTGTACCAGAGGAGGCCTGGCGAGGCCTGACTTGCTCACCGTCACCGTCACCGTCATGGCAACATCTACATGCAGGAGTAATTCTTGTGAGAGTCACCTCAGGAGACTGAGCTGAGGGCTTGGCCCACAGCCGCGTGGCCTGCAAGGCCTGAGAGCTTTGGATTTGGAATTATTCCCTTATGCAGTCATTCATTCATTCATTTTTTTCCTCCAACGCTGGAGTTTCAACCCAGGCTGTTTCCACTGAGCTATACCGCCATCTTTTTTTTTTTTTTTTCTCTTTTATTTTGAAACAGATTGCTAAGTTCTCCAGGCAGGGCTTGAACTTGTGTTCTTCCTGCCTCAGCTTCCATAAGTAAGTGCTGGGATTACAGGTGTGTACTGTCATGCCTGGCTTCTGTTCACTCTTCATAAAAATGTGGACAGAGTGCCTTTCAGGGACCTGGTGCCCTGTGACCTCGGGCAAGTCACTTAACCTCTCTGAGGCTCAGTTTCTGTCCCCGTGGAGTAGAGGTAGGGTATGACTTAGCTTTCTGGAGTTGTGTGCATTCGGTGAGGTGAGCCGGTACCACACTCAGCGCTGGGCCTAGGTGCTTGTGGATTTCTGTGGCTGTGACGAGGTGGGATTGGGGGAGCAGGGAGAACTAGCAGACAGAGGGATGAGAGTGTTGTCCTGCCACAGTCCAGCTAGGGGTGAGGGGCTTGTGGTGGGACTGTCCCCACACTTCCTGCCGCTGCACTCAGTGCTTCTCTGTGAGCTTCCAGACTGTTTTCATTTTCATGCTGCCTGGAAGCCTTAGCCCACAGCCTGGCCCAAGGTGGGCCTCTTGGTGTCTCCAGGGCCCTCCTGCTTTGGGTGGTTAGAAATGGGGGCTGGATCCTGAGACCAGCATCATAGGGACCATGGAGAACGAGGTCCCTGTGGGACCCGGCCTTGTGCCGAGCAGTTTGCATGCTGGGCCCATGGGCTCCAGGCAGGGCCTGGGCCACCGGAACCATGAACAGGGATGCAGTGACATCAGAGGACCCAGCAGGGGCCTGGGGAAGCACAAGAATCTGGAAACAAATGGTTCTTGCACCCACCCTGGAAGGCTCCAGTGCCAGGAAAGGTGTTACCAGAGGCCAGCAAGGACTAAAATCTTGAGCTGGGATCTCCAACAGCAGGTGGGGCCCTGCAGAGCACACAGCAGGGAAGGAGCAGGAGACAATCCTGTGCTTTCTTATGTGCCACATTCTCTTGCTGGGGTCTCCATTCCCCTCCCCCACAAAGCCAAGCCCAAGGACAAGGAATTTCCAGGGGAGGGGGTAGTGATATGTACAGGTTACCAATTCTCAGGGCCCAGTATGGATCTGGGGCAAAGGGAGAATAAACAGTGTGCACGCATGCGTATCATCTCAGAAGATGGGTGTGATAGTCCCATTTCACAGCTGGACAAACTGAGGCCCGGAGACACAGGGAGATGCACTAACTTGCTTAGGGCCACTTAGAGCTGGATTCCTATGGAGGAGCTCTGTCCAGCAGTTCCTTCACTAGGACAGAGACTGGAATGCTCAGCACCCTGTGGGGTGTGCTTGGAATTACTGTGAGCTCAGACAGTCAGAGATGGGAGGGCCTTTTGCAATGCCTTCCCAACCCCTCCAGCTTACAGGGACAGAGCAGAGACCCAGAGGTCATTGCCTAGGGTCCCATGGCTGTGAGCAGCATGCCCCAGCCATGCCTCCAGTCTGTAAAACATCTCCTGGGTACTGACTGCCAGGGGGATGCCAGCCAGAACTGCCTTCCTCCTGCAAGGCCTGGCAGGTGGGCTGCTACGGCGGGGCGCGAGGGTGGACTTGTTCTGTGGGGTAGGATCCCTCTAGTCTGGCCATGAGAGGCCAGGACCTTGGGGGAAGCTCAGAGTGGCAGCTTGGTCATTTCCACAGCTGTGTTTTCATGTGCCCCAAGCCCAGGCCTCCGTGGCCTCCCCCAGAATGGACCTGCTCCCCGGCTCCCGCCCCTCAGCTCTGAGCCCTCTCAGAGGCCCTGTTGTTTTGCAGCGTGGAGTGGAAAATCCCACCCTGGCCCCGTGAATCATCCCAGAGTCACCCGCTCCGACTTCAGGCCCTGGAAAGAAACGGCAGCATTTTTCCACTGCAGAACACACAGGGTCTGCAACCGGAGGAGGGGGCACGGGGTACCCACCCTTGCCGCCGCCAACAAAGCCATCACTGAGTGGGAATGGGTCAGGCCTGAGGCTGAGCTGAGCAGCTGCTGGGGCCAGGCCCGCAGCGGGGACCTGGGCTGCCCTGTCGAGGAGTCGGGCCGTGAGCTGACATCAGCAGGCCAGGCCATGGGTCTTGGCTGGCACTCGAGTCTGCTCTGCAGATGTGGTAGATGAGCTCAGACTCCTGCCTGGACGCCCCCATTTCTAGGGCAGAAGAAATGCCAAGAGGGAGTGTCCAGGCTTCCGCAGCTGTGGCCTCATCAGGGAGCCACACCCCAAGTACCCTGTTTCTCCCTATACCCCTCTGAGCTTTGACCTCCTGCTCCAGGAGACCGCAATGATCTGATGTTTTTCTCTCACCTGATAAGCTCATTGAGGCCCCCACAGCTCAGGAAAAGCCAGTGCTGGAAGGTTCTGGGTGCTCATGTCCCAGATGGCCACAGAGGAGGACTTACTTAAGGCCACACGCCTAGTCAGAGACACACCTGACCAGCTTGTCCTTGGAGAAGTTGCCCATGGGAGCAGAATCCCATGGTCCAAGGTTTGAGGGCAGTCTTTTATTAGCTGTGTGGCCTTGGGCAAGTCATGGTGCCTCTTTGAGCCTCTCTGGTTTCTTATCCATTTTACACACACAGCAGTGTGTAGTCTTGCCTCAGCATTTTCATTTAATTAATTCCTGGACCCCTGAGGGAACTGAGCCCAGCAGGGCCTTCTAGGAAGGGACACCCTTTGCTATTTCCTCAAACCAGGGAAAGGGAGGTGGCTCAAACTTCTGATTGGGGAAGTTCTGGGAGCTGACCTAACAGAAATAACAGCTAACGTTTTCTGAGCATTAATTGCAGGCCAGGCTGAAGGATTAGCACATTTTATAGATTATCTGCAGCTACAGGCTATTATTATCTTCATTTGGTGGAAATTTGAGAAACAGAAATTTGGAGCCTGAGAGTAGCTTGGCCAAATCATATGGCTGGTAAGTGGGGGTGTCTAGTGTGAGCCCAGGACCCCTGTTTTACACTGCATTCTGCTGCTCCCACCAAAGCAGGAGCAAAGGAAGGTAGACTGGCCCCAGCCCCAACCCCACAGGCTGGACACAGGACCAGAGACCTTGCCTTGCCCTCAGTGTGCTGCCTCCAGTTTGACCAGAGATGCCTAGATACTCAGAGGTGGCCAGGACTTGCCCGAGGTCACACAACAGCTCCTTGTCCAACCCCTGGGGCTCATGCCCAGTGACTGCAGGGCCTTGGTGTCCTATCTGCCTGTCTGGATCTCTCTGATCTTTATTTATGGACGAGCAGGCACGTGGTGTTCACAGGCCAGCTCTGTGAGCTGAGGCTGCCCAGCGTGAGATCCGGATTAATTACCAGCCAAAGCATTCTGAGTTTTCAACGCTGATTTTAACTCTGGGCAGGAAACCTGGAATCTCATTGACTGTTACTTGAAACAAATGAATTCCCCAGGCCTCACACATCCTCGAAAGCCTGGCTTCCTTCGAAGGCTTCAGGCTCAGTGCATCTCATCAGGCACTTAGTTAATTCTCATTTACTCCTCTGGGGTAGATGGGACAGTAGCCGTCAGGCCCATTTTAAAGGAGGAGCATCTGAGTCTCAGACTGGCAGAAGGAATTGCACGAAGTCCCCAGCTCTGCAGTGATCAATTCAGGATTTGAACAGAGGTCAACCTGCTGCTTAGTCGATCTGCCCGGCTCCCTCCCTTCCTGTGTGAAGGGAGGAGAGACGGAGCCAGACAGGTGCTTCTGAAGCACCCACACCAGGGTCAGGCCTTTCTCTTGTGGGAAGTGGGGAGCTATTGAATGCTGTTGAGCAGGGGAGTTGCTGGGGAGAGAGGACGAGGCTGGGTGAGGAGAGGGCGGATGCAGGGAGAACCCTGTGGAGCGCTTGCAGGTTCTTAGGGAGCCTCGATGAAGGTGGGAGCAGAGAGAGCATCTGAGTGCCTGTGACCAGCAGGCACTGTGCTAGACATTTGCAGTCTCTCATCACCTTGAAATAATCCCACAAGGAGGGAATTACGGACTGAACCCAGGTGCTAAGTGGCCATGTGAGGATTTGAACCCAGGCCCAGGTGATTGAAAAGCCTGTGATTGCACTTTTGGTGTCATGCTGCCTGTTCACGGTACAAAGATGCATGGCGTGACCTTGGCCAAGTCCCTTGTCTGCTCTGGCTCTGGAGAGAACTTGGCTGAGCTCTGAGGTTCCTCGCTGTTTTATTGTATTAAACTTTATTTGGCTGAGTCCCCGGGGATAGAGATGACTCATACCTTATTGGTTCCTTTGAGGAGACCATGATCTGGAAGAAATGAGTGTCTGAGCAGATAACTCTCCAGTAATAGAACGGTCTTTAGAGAGAAAAGAGGGACTTGGGGAAGGGATCAGAGAAGACTTCCTGGAGGAGGTGACACTGTAAATTACTTGAGTGATAAAAAGATGAGAACTTCAAAGACTGACAGAGAACAGATGCTACATTTGAAAGGCCTCAAAGCCTCAAAGAGCGCAAGTTCCTCAGGACAGGACCTCAGGAGATCCCTCTTCTA
This sequence comes from Dasyprocta punctata, assembly GCA_004363535.1. Lineage (NCBI taxonomy): Eukaryota > Metazoa > Chordata > Mammalia > Rodentia > Dasyproctidae > Dasyprocta > Dasyprocta punctata. The sequence continues at coordinate 33,799 of RJWM01018640.1, forward strand.
GCCATGGGATTTCCATGCCCAGAGTTCTGGGCAGGATTGTTGAATGACTGGTTGATTTCATTCTCTGCTGCCTCTTGGTACTGTCTGAAACTGTCTTTTTGCTTCCTGTTCAGGGTCCCCCTGGGCTTCCTGGGCTACCTGGACCTCCTGGCCCACGGGGGCCCCGGGTAAGTAATTACACATGTTCTTTGGTGCCCGGGTTCTGCTGCCCCAACGTCCCTGTTTGTGGTGTGTCCTCAACAGTGTCCAGTGTCTACCCTGACAATTGCTAGCACCCATTTTCCATTGCGTGCATTGCGGGTAGAATAGGGCTCTAGGAGGTGCTTTGTGGACACACATGACTTGAAATGACAATGACTTCTTGCAAGGTGTCTGTCCTGGGCATCACGCTTACAGCTTGGGGCGTGGAGGGGTCTCCTGGAGATCATCTTCCCGAGCTGGGCTTCAGCATGTAGCCAAGAAGAAGCCTGGTTTGGGAGGTGATGCCCTTGAGGTGTCCTTTTTGTTCTCTGCAGGGCTTTCCTGGGTAGTGATGCTGATCCAGGCAGCTGCATGGGCTGCTGCAGAGAGGGCTGAGCTCCTGGGTGGCAGAGAGTCTGGCAGAGATAACTGCCTGGAGCATATTTCTAGCTCGGAGCCCAGTGACTGGTTCTGGTTACACAATTACTCACCCCAGCTCCCTCCAGACCTGGCCTTGGGATCCCTGGGCCCAGGGTTCTGGAATCTGCTGTCTGAAGCCACATTTCCTCCTGGCTTCTGAGTCTCCAGGAAAGTGCATCCCCAGAGCTGAGGACTAGGCGAGTATCACAGGCACAGTCAGCCAGGGGACCTTGCAATCTGCAGCACCCTGGCAAGAACCCTTAGCCTAGCATTCCAGGCCCAGGCAAGCTGCCCCACTCCCAGCCCTCCTGGGGACTTCCTTTGACCTTTACTCCACTGTCCCCTCTACTCAGCAGGTCTCCTTTGCAAAGACCTCTTTCATTCATGGCTAAGATCAAAGGATAGCTTCCAGTGTTGTTCCCAGGTTATAAACGAGGAAACTGAGGCTCTTAAAGGTTGTTACTTGAGGCTGTCTGACTCCAGAGTGCACCTTCTTACCTGCACAAATCTCTCTTCCACCAACCTCTGTCTCCCAGTGGGAAACAGACCTTGTCTGTGTCACTGTCTTACCCTTTGCCTAGCACAGTACCCTGATTGGAAGAGATTTGTAGATGGGAATTGGGAATATTTCCACCGGGGAGCCATGTGATCTTGGGCAAGTCCTGTCTCTCTTCCGGGCCTTAGTTTCCCCATTTATGAAACCAGGGATCATCAGGAGGCATTTGCATGGTTCCTCTTTGCTCTCCTGACCTGCTTTCAGGCTCTGTGCCTGCCCCACCCCCCACCCCCCTGTTTCTAGCCTGGAAATTCCATAGATCATAAAATTCCGAAGATAATAGAATGCCGGATTGAACAGTCCCACTTCCTCTCTGCACAGATGGTGGCTCTGGGCTCAAGGAAGGGCAGGGTTCTACCTGAGGTCACCAGAGGCCTGCGGCCTGACCCTTCCCACCTCCACGCACTCCTCCAGCCTGTGCAAAGACGTGGGGGAATCCCTGTGCTCTCCCCCACCCGGCTTTCTAGGCTGCAGCATTTACAGAATCGGTCTGCTTGGCTCCAGGTCAACTATGTGCCTCTTTTCTCTGCAAGGCAGTGGCTGGAGAGGGCTGGGGAGTGGGAGTGGGAGTGGGGCGCAGCAAGCCCCTGCTTTGCAGACTGCAGATGAGGGCTGAGAGCTGCAGCATCTGTGGGGCCGCTGGGGGCATGACGGAGAGAGGCAGCCACACTTGACCTTGCGTACCCCACGACTGGTCCTGGGGGAGCTGGGAGTCAGGGACCTCCTCCAATACCCCGCCTAGCCTGAGCCCTGGGTAGACACAGGGGGACATAGGAGGTTTTCCAGAGCTCGCGGGCTGCCATCATTTTCAGGAGACTGAGTCTGGTGACCATGGCAGGCTTCACCCATCCGGGTTCCATCCCTGGGCCAGGAGACTGTGGGGTGGAGGGGGCAGGATGGCTGATAATTTTAGAAGGAGAGTCACACGTGGCACTGATAAATTCCCCAGGCCGAGTGCAGGCTGGACACTGTTGCTTCCTGTGCGTTCAGAGGAGGGGAGGTCCCTGCTCAGGCATGGCGGAAGAGGGAGGTGCCTTGGTTGGAATGTGACGGGCTGCAGCTGGGAGCTGGCCTCAGAGAGGGAGACAGCCAGGTCATGCACAGCTAGACCAAGGAGCCAAGTGGGCCTGGGACAAGGACCGAATCCAGAGGGTGTTGGGGTCAGGGGCCGGTGAACCCCTCCAAGTACCCCTTCCTACTCCCACTGCCCCAGACTGTTCCTGCCTGGCAGTGGGCTCTTCCCCTACTCTGCAGACGGAAAGTCTGCAGCCAGAGCTCTTGCTGGGGAAAGTGGACATGACAGGAGCCAACTGTCTCGGGATGCAGAGATGTCCTGGGAAACTCAAGGGCCGTGAGCAAACTGGGTTTGAAGCGGCTCTCGCTTGAGCACACTCTGCTGTGCAACCTTGAGCAAGACACTTCCTTTGCGTCTGTCTTCCCAGTTGTTCTGTGGTCTCTGGAGTTTGCTGGAGCTCTGAACACACTGGGGCCTTTGTCCAGAAGTGGCCGAGCCTTCTGCCCCTCTAAGCTCTCAACTCCTACCAAAGGTCACTGGCATCCAAATCATGGAGAGACCGCTTTAGGCTGAGGAGTCTGGGAAGGCTTCCTCGAAGAGGTCAGGCCTCAAAGGACGGGTTCTGATTTTAGCCAGAAAGGGATGGATGGGCAAGACATGCCCAATGATGGGGACAGCATGGGCCGTGGTGACCAGGAGAGAAAGTACCAGGCACGGCAGAGATAAACAAAGAGCTGAGTGTGGTTTGAGCCCAAGGAAGCTGGAAGGGTTGAAGGGGCTGGGCTGATAGAGTGTGGAGAAGTGCTAAAGTTTGGAGGTAAGATCTTGTGTTTTGATGAATCTGGGGCTAAGGTCCAGCTCTGGCTCTTAGCAGCCGGGTGATCTCGGACAGTAACAGACCTCTTCAAATATTAACTTTGTCTTCCAGCACTGACCCCCAGCTCCCATGCCTAGTGCTTGCATCTACTCAGTAGGGTATCAGGGTGACATGAGATAAGGCATGGGAGGCCCCCAGCGCCCGGCTTGCAGGGCCTCCTTGAAGTGGGCTGAATGACCACAATCGCGTGGACAATGTGATGCTGCTGCCAGGGGTGGGGGGCACTCAGCGGTGGGTGGAAGGAAGGTGGCAGGCATTGTGGCCCTAAGTGGGGTAACCCCGCTTTTTCTCTCACCTTCTCTTTGTCTCCCTTCAGGGTCCTCCTGGGCCATATGGAAACCCAGGCCTGCCCGGCCCTCCTGGTGCCAAAGTGAGTAATTGCTGTGGGGTCTGGAGAGGTGGCCTTGGAGTGGGTCTGGGGTGGGGGACCACATTTGGGGTGCTTTCTCAGTGGAGAAACTTTAGGGTCATGGTGGAAGAATCCCCATTCAGGTTGGAGGCACCCTGAGCTTGCTCCCACCTGGCGCTGGGCCTGTTCCAGGCTGGAGGCACAGAGAAGAGTCATGAGTTTGGCTTCTGGTTTGAAGAGACTGGCGCAGAAGGGCGCTAGGCCCTAAAACCCTCAAAGGGGTGTAGGCAAAAAAGCAATTTTTTGATCCATGGGGTGGGCCTTGAATGTCAGACTAGGGACATGAAGTTCTCCAGGTTGTAAGATGTACCCTTGGGAGACCTGTCAGGTTGTGGGCTGGGGAGGGCCCTAGAAAGATCATGTGTTAGAGAGATCCTGACACGCACAAAGATCGTGTTCGAGAGAGGTCTCTGGATGCCATGGGTAGGATGAATTGGGTAGAGGTCAAAGCCAAGGGGAAGGTGCTGTGAGGAGAGGGGAGGCCTGGGCCAGCTTCTGCTGTGGGAGGAGGACAGAGATGGACGTGAGGCGAGAGACAGCGACTCCCTGGTGTTATTCTGGGTGACTAACCCAGGAGAAGGACTGAGATGCCATTGCTTTGGGGAACCAGGTAGGGTTCATTGGTGGAGAGACGTTCCGGAGCTCGGAGTACTCTGAGCTAGAGATGGAGTCTGGGGAAACCGGCAGAGATGCCGCTTCCCTGGGGGAGCCTTCTTGGAATAACCTGGGTTGCTCTAGGTAAGACCTTAGCGCTGGTACTCTGAGGATGCGAGAATCCCTGGCTGCAGAGCTCCTGAGAGTGTTTCTGGAACAGGCAGAGGACCAAGTTGTCCCTGGCAGTGTCTGGATGGAGGAGCTCAGAGCTCAGAGAGGGTGGGAAAGAAGTCGGGGTTGGGGGAGGGGAGGTTGCAAAGGAGAGGATGCCAAGTCCTGGAAGTTAGAAGGGCAGTGCCCTTGTTGAAAGTGTAAGGGCCCCTGGGCTGTGACTGGCCCAGGGCCAAGGTCACTCTGGTAATCCAACTGTAAAGGTCAAGAGTTTAAGGAAAGCCTTTATCTGTTAGGTCCAGAACTATGCAGGGCGAGAGGTTGATCAGCCTCCGAGCCTGGCTCTTTAGGCTTGTGGAGCTGACTCTTCTGCACTGTCAGGTTAGAGCTGTGAACAGAGGTCACACGTGAGCAGCCCTGGGGAGATAGACCTAAGATGCCAGTGTCCCGTGCTGTGTCCTTGCATGGAGCCACAGTGACACTGGCCTCAGCCCTCAGAGACCTGTGATTCTCTGGCCACCCAGGACAGGGCCCCTCCTTGGAAGGCAGGGGTGGGGGCCACAGGTACCTGGTGCCCAGCAGCTAGCAGATGCTGGTGAGTTGGAAGGGCAGTGCCACCTTTATACCCTTGTGTGCAGCACTGTTCATGCACTGCTGGGCTTGCCGCATTTGAGCCCCACGAAGGCTGAAGAGATGGTGTGGGGATACTGCACTCACTGACAGATAGGGAGGGCAGGCAGATTAAGACACCATTTAGGAACCTAACTCTTCAGACCTGTTGCTGAGAGGGCCTCCTTTAGAGACTTGTTCTGCTTTTGCAGAGGCCTTGAGTACATCAAAATGCTGATGATCGGCAGCTGCTTTGCCCTGCTTTAGCTGCTCTGGGCTGGGCCTGTGTGCTCCTCACTGACCCCTGTGACAGCAATGCCCACCAACCTCCCTGCAGCCTGTGCTGCCCTGCGCTGCCCTGCTCACCCTGGAGCACCGCAGGGCCTCCTGCCAGGGTCGCAGCCAGCCACTCCTGTCCTGCCAACAAAGATACCATGGCAGGACAGGATGAGGGGCTGCCAGCTGTTTCTCCTGCCATTTGGAAAAGCAGCTGTGGGTGGGGCCATGGAGACTTGTCCTTAGCAGACGAGTCCTGCCACCACATGGAGCTGAGACTTGTGGACACAGATTGAGGGACAGGATCCCAGCTCCAAGGTCATTCTTTGCTAAATTAACTACAAGGGCCAAGTGGCTTAATGCAAGCCCTATATTGGCTGCCCAGCCCTTGCAGAGAGGGTGGATATGCAAGGGAGAGGGTGTGAGTTTCAGAGAAGACACTGGAGCCAGAGGCTGCCTCTCCTCTTGGGACTTGTATAAAATGCTGGGGGATGTGGAACAGGGCTTAGGCCTTTGCCTGGACACTTGTCCTGAGCGCAGGGTGTGCAGAAGTCCCCAGGGCAGAGCAGTTGGGTGGGAGGCCACAGAGTGCTTGGTCTGGTCCAGGCTGGCTATGATCCCAGGGGGCATGGTCAGGATAGGGTTAAAGCAGGGACTGTCCCTGGAGCCGACTGGGAGTGGGGTTTTGCTGAGAGGGTCCCCTCTGTTAACCAGAGCCCTTGGGGCCTGAAGTGCCCTTGGGGGACTGCCTGGCTGGCCACACCCAGGCCCAGTGCTGGGCCCTCCCCTTCCTACGTGGTGTTGGCTTCCTCAGCTGCTGCCAGGGCCGCTCATCTACTCATCCTCCTTGGTTTGTTGAGTACCTGCTGTGTGCCCTGGTGACAGAGCCTGCTCTCGTCTGGTTTGGCTGTTGCCCTGTCTTTTAGCTCAGGAGCTAATGGCCTTGTTGGGGTAAAGATCCCCATGCTGGCCTCAAGGGTTTGCAAGATAGGTACACTAAGATCACGGAAGGGGAAAGTGGAAAGATGAGGGGCAACTTCTCCCCACTGAGGTTCCCAGGAGTGGCAGACTAAGGGCAAGGTGAGATGCCCAGGTGCCTCACTTGCCAGGGATTGAATCCTTGGGTTTGACTGTGGCAGGAGCTTTGGGGGCTCCACAGCCTTAGGAGGTCAGCCCAGGTTTCATCACTCAAGCTGCCTCCTCAGAGTGCAGGCGGTGCCCAGGGACTGCACCCATGTGCACCATGCTCGTATCTGGCAAAAAGAGGACTCTAGCATCCTCCTGGAGTTGAGGTTGAGGACTCCAGGTGGGGCTTGGGACGGTGACTCAAGAGGGAGTCCCTGCATGGATTCATTTATCCAGTGAGCTTCTGGAAAGTGCAGTGGTGAAGAGCACAGACGCTGGAGCTCAATGGCTCAAGTTCAGGTCCCAGCTTCTTCACCTCCTTGTTCTGTGACTGTAGGTACATTATCTGACATTTCCATGCCTCAGTTTCCTCATCCAGGAAATGGAGTAATAACAATAGCCAGCACTTCGGGTCCTCACGAGGAGTAGCCGCGAGTACCTTCTGTGTCTGTTGTGCAGTGCTGGCTCGTGGGAAGTGCTGTGGTGGGGTGGGTGTCGTGGCCAGCTGTCAGCCTGTGCCAGGTTTAGCAGGGCACAGAGAGGCAGTGTCTCTGCCCTTGAGGTGTGCAGAGGCAGCAAGCAAGAAAGAAAAACCGATCAAACAGTAAGTGGGGCTGCACTGAGGTTAAGGCTCTGGGGGTCC
>RJWM01018641.1:0-40654 GCA_004363535.1 Dasyprocta punctata
ATAGATTCATATTTCCATGTGGTATTATTTTCCTTCTATTGGAAGATTTTCCCTTAATATTTTTTTAATTTTATTTCAAAGATAGTGAAATGCAACAAAAGATAACAGAACAATCAAAACAAAGCAGTAGAACTGGCATAGAACTTCAGACAGAGATACTATGAAAACAATAGCTACTATATTGTATCTTGTTACTTTCCAAATAGTTGACCATTCCATCAGGCATAGCAAAAACAAATCAAAAACAAAACACAATAAAACCAATAAAAACAGGATGTGAAATGAAAAAAAAAAAAAAAGGAAACGAAAAATAAAATTAAGCAGACAATAATATTGGGGTTCAAAGACAAGACAGAGGACAATCCCACCTATTTGCCACACTAGAAAATGTCATCTACCCAAGAAATGCTGAGACTGTGGGCACCAGGCCTGCAAAACAATCCAGCAATACAAGTATTTGTAACCAAGTTGTCATGAACCCAGCAGGTCCTCCGGGCAGGCAGGATGCTGCGGGGGCGGGGGGAAAGGTCCTTGATTCATAGCCTGCGCGCAGGCAGGCCTGTAGGACACCACTCTTTCTCTCCTCCTAGAGTCCGCACAGTCGCGCAGACTCACCAGGGAGGCAGGCTGGCTTGCTTCTGGTTGCGGCCTCTCGCCCCAACATGGAGGGTTCGCAGAAGGCACATAGTTCTCCCCCTGGGTTCCGCGCGGTGGAGGTCGCGCAGCTGGATGATGTTCTTATTCTGCTGCCCCCACATTGTTAGAGCTCACCTGTTTCACATTGACTAAGACAAGGTAGAGGGCCAAAAAGTATTGAGTCAATTCTAAGGGTTTTAAGTCAAAAGCAGCTGGTGGTGACACAGTATGTGACCATGAAGTAAAAAGACAGACGGGACATGGTATGTTCTGCCTTGAGATAAAGCCGCCAGATTGGATGAAGGGAGCTTGATTCAATCCAGGTGTCAAACCAAGCACACTTTAGCATATTAATTTGTCCTGTCATATGGGAATATAGCTTTGATAGGGTATAGAGATTGCCCAGGGGATAGAATAATATTTTTTCCTGTTATGCATAGCCCAGCATAGCCTGGACCAATGAGGAGCAGTTAATTTCACGGATGCTTAGCTGGGCGTGGTGGCTCACACCTTTAATCCCAGTATTCAGGAGGCTGAGGTAGGAGGAGCATTGTGAGTTTGAGGCCTGCTTGTGCTACAACTTGAGTGCAAGACTGGCCTGAACTGCATAGTGCAACCCTGTCTCAAAAAACTAGGGCCGGGAGTTTGGCTCAGTGACTTAAGCGCCTGTTTGGCAGGCGCGAGGTTGTGAGTTTGATCCCCTGTGCCGAAAAAAAAAAATTCATGGGTGCTTTAGAACCATTTTAAGAATAATTTTATTTAAATGGGTACTCCTGCAATTAAATATAGAACATTGAATTTTGACACATACTCTCTCCTTCCCACCTGTACTGTCATTTATTTCTCACCCACACTTTCCTAACATTCTTTTCATGGGGCTTCAGTTTTCTTTTTACTTCTCTCATCTATCAAAGTTTTTTTTTTTCATATATGGCATTGCATAGTTCTATATAGCCCTAGATAAGAATGACTCTATAGGTCTTTATAATCCATAGAAAATAGGTTAGTGAATAGCTGGACGCAAAGAAGCTGCAGCAGGCTCATTCCAACGTTGCTATCCTGTAACAGGCTCACGAAGGAAGGGTGCTGTCAAAAGGAGTAGATTCAGCCTTTGTTTTCCAATCCTCTTAGATTAAAACTGGAATATTGCTGTTCTTTTCTTCATTATGGTTGGGAGCTTATCCTTTGGGCCCAGTATTATCTGTTTCATTTCTAGTTCCAAGGAAAAAAGTGAAGTATTGGTTCTACCCCTACCCCTTTCTAAATTAGCTCATTTGAATTTCAGAAAGAGGTATTCACAGTTCTTTGACCAAAGTCTAAAGAGGGGAACACTGTAGCATTCCTTCAGTCAGTTCTTCATGGATCTGGTAGTTTTGTAGTTCTTAGGACACTGAAAAGTACTCATTTGCTTCTTTGGATTTTTCTCAATTTTACTTCTGACTTCATATATTCAGTGATCCTGAGATTCAAGCTACTGTTGCCTTTTGATTTTCCCTGTGTAGTGTCTTTATTATGGCATCCCTTGACTCATCTCCTGCTATTATAGTTTGTTGAAACATTTAATACTATTATAGCCAGTTTTTCATAAAATGGACAAAAAAAATTTTTTTAATTATTTTTTTTTCAGAGCACATTTAGGGTCACAGGACAATTAAGAGAAGGTACCAAAATTTTCCATGTACTCCCCACCCTGGCATATCCTCCTCATTATCAATATCTCTCATCAGACTGGTACCCCAGTTTGTTATAATTGTCACTGCTTTAAACCTTCTTTAAAGAAGTCATACTGAATGGAAAAGAGCTGTGGACTGTGTATTGAAAGTTTTGCATCTAATGTCTGCATTTATTCTTGTCATTTTAAAGTGGGTTAGGGGAATTTTAGAATACAGAAATTAAGAGGCAGACTTATAGCTATGATTTTGGTGGATAATCCAAAGGAGAAGTTACCAGATAACTTTTCTTACCAAAAAAGAGTATCTTTTGTAAATTTTGGTTTTGATGTCAGTCTTTTATCTTTTTCCTCAGTTGCTCTAGGTCGTAACCAGCCTTTGAAAAAGGAGAAACCAAAATGGAAAAGCGATTATCCAATGACAGATGGACAACTGCGCAGCAAGAGGGATGAATTCTGGGACACTGCACCAGCTTTTGAAGGCCGTAAAGAGATTTGGGATGCCTTGAAGGCTGCTGCGCATGCTTTCGAGAGCAATGATCATGAACTGGCACAAGCAATCATTGATGGTGCAAACATAACATTGCCACACGGTAGGTTTGGGGTTCCTCAAGGACAAAGGGAACATGATCTGCTTGTTTTTAATAGCAGAGAGCCAAATGGGAAGAATCTTTTTTCTTACTATGTGTTATTCTAATTTTTTTAATGTAGCAAAGAATGGTATTCTCTATCTTTCAGCTGGAGATAAAGTTTATATTTTTATCTGTTACAGTATTTCTTAAATCAGAAAATAATAATAAGTACTTTCTAGCTTCCATGTAACCTAGTTCTCTGTAAAGACCTTTTCTCCACCCCTTCCCCACTCTCAGTCCCTAGTTCTTGGCCCATCCGTAAAAACCTCTGCTTCACTGCTTCCTTAGCAGCACTAGAGATAGTCTCAATTTAGATTTCCTGAGATGTAAAGATTCAATGGATGTCCCTTGAGTATCATATTTTCTCATGAAGCCTATTTTTAACGTAATGAAAACAACTAAACTTAGAAGTGAGTCCTATATGTTCTTAAGGATAGTTTTCTATGATTGTAACCCTGAGCATTATTAGAAACCTGTTTCCTTTGCTTAGGAATGGGACTCTCATGATGACCCTAAGTTTGGAATGTTTCTAGGAATACACACATTCTAGATCCATGCACATTCTCTTGTTTGGTCTCCTTGATCAGAAATATTAAAAATGTTCATGTTGGGCCGAGGATGTGGCTCAGGGACAGAGCTCTTGCCTTACATGCACAAGGCCCTGGGTTTGATCTCCAGCAGCACACAAAAAAAGTTCATTTTATACTAAGATATTTTGTTTTTATAATCTTTGTCTTTTTGATTTTCAAGTTAGTATTTTTCTAGGTTGTCTCTACAGACTCATATAATAGATAACCACCTGAATTCCCTTGTGTGTTTTTTTGCGCTCATTATTATACTACCTTCATTGTTTCTCCTCATATCTCTTTATTTGTCTGTGTTCCTAGGGGATCAGTGCTTTTCACATTTAACCATCTGCTTTGTGTCCTTCAACTCTTATGTTGAGTATTTAACTTGCTGTCCTTGTCAGCTTTCCAACTGTCCATTAATTTTCTAATTAAATGTGCTTCCTAGAAACATTCCTTTTTATAGATATCTATTCATTGTAAAAGATTATTAATATGAATGTGTGTTGCTAATATTTATTGAGCGCCCACTGGTTGCTTTTTCTATACATATGTGAAAATGATCCTTTCTATATTTGAAGAATTTATAGTAGAACGTAATTTTACTGTGACTATTTAGCCACAATTTTCATGGATAGTCTGTAAATTCCTACCTCTTCTGTGATTAGGAATTAGGAGGTGGTAAACATTGTACTCTGCTTACCTTTTCAGTCCTATAATTATTATCTTCAGCTACTCCTTTTATATACTGTCAAGTGAAGGGTTTGCCTCTATAATTGGTTTTTTCTCTTTTTGAGGCTTATATCCTATATTTTCCAAGCAGAGTATATGTTTGCGTAGGTTGGCAAGTAGGTGGAAGAAGAGTCATCTATGTGTGATTGTCTTAATTTAGAAGCCTTAGATCCAGAACCTTGGAACTTTGAATTCGTTACTTTGTATTTAATATAGTTACCTGTAGCCGTCTGATTGTGTTCTGCCAATAGTGGTTTTGTTTTAAAGGTCATGAAGGCTAAGTAGATCTATTTCATGTATGGCAAGGCCTATAGTCTATTGGATTAGGCTTAGATCTCTAAGAGACCCAAGTCCCTCAATCCTGCTTATCTATGTGAACTGTTAAGAAAATTGATGTTACTGGCAGCTCCATCAGTCAACAGGCTAGAGAGAATTATACTTGGAAATTTGAAAGTATTGGATGAGCTTATACTCCTCTTGTCTCCTTAAGGAGTATTTTCTGTATAAGTCTGAAAGAATCAAGCCGATGCCTGAGCTTTCCTCTTTCAAAACTATAATAACTTTCAGGCTGTTGATGTTATTGTCCTTGATACCCTTGTTCATATTTGAGGCCTACCAAAGATATTATATGGGTGAACCTTGAATGGACCTGTCATGCATTGCCTAACTCACCATCAGTTTACAAATAAGCTACTTGGTTTGTATATTTTTACCTAGACCTGCTCAGTGATATTGCTGCAGGTCTTTTCATCTTTTTTATGTAATTACATATTTGTGGGGTTTTTTTTTGTTTGTTTGTTTTTTGCAGCACTGGGGATCGAACTCACAACCTCACGCCTGCCAGACAGGCACTTACGCCACTGAGCCAAACTCCCAGCCCTAGTTTTTTTGAGGCAGGGTCGCACTATGTAGCTCAGGCCAGCCTTGCACTCGCATTGTAGCCCAAGCGGGCCTCGAATTCACAACGCTCCTCCTACCTCAGCCTCCCGAGTGCTGGGATTAAAGGCGTGCGCCACTATGCCCGGCTTATGTAATTACATATTTGAAATTTTACTTTGGACATGTTGTATTGTGTTATCTTTTAAATATCCAAAGGACTTCATATTGTGAGTTTAAATTTTTGCATAGACTGACTGTTGTTTAATTCAGGTTGTGTCTTCAGATCCAGTCTCACTTCTGAACTCTACTATATTAATTGCAACTACTGTATATGACTTGGGACAAATTTTTCTGAAATCTTCAGTTCTTCCATGTGTAGTATATGGATAGTAACTACCTCAAGGGTGATTGTATTGGTTTACTATGATGATAATACAGCACATGTGAATTGTTTACATAGTGCCTGATATCCAAAAGGCATTTAACAAATAGTTGTGCTCAAGATTTTATTTCCTGAACTTTAACATTCAAAAGTAAATTCCATGTAGCAAAATCTTGAATTAGAGATTTTTATCTTTTTTATAGATGTACTATCTATTAGTTTCAGATTTCTTTAGCTTTTATGGTAATCTATCCTTGAGCATATATCCCTGATGGGATTTTGAGGCTGGGTTGGTTCAGAACTACAAGTCCTAGTAGACTTATTAATTAGAATTTTAGTATATGTGCTGCTGAAGTGAGCACTAGACTTACTAATTAGAAAGCAAAGCAGTTAGCCTCATCTTATACCCCGTTCGTCCCTATCCCTTCACTTATGTTCCTCAGTATTATCTGTACGAGTACTGAGCACATTGTAGGTCAGCAGTATGAGAAGATCCTGGGTTACTGTCTAACCTTTCTTCAACCACATCTTGGTGCTTTCTTGTTTTTGTCTTATCTCATCTTCTCATGTTATTTTTATTATCTCAACTTTATATACTATCATTTTCCTAGCAGAAATATAAACAGTTCTTGAAAATGTGTGAATTTTTCTTTTCTTTTTTGAGACAGGGTCTTGCTGTCTAGTTCAGGTTGACCTTGAACTCACTATGTAGTCCAGGCTGGCCTTGAACTTGGGCAGTCCTCCTGCCTCAGCCTCCTGAGTACTGGGATTACAGTCATGTATCACTGTGCCCAGCTTACTTTCTTTTCCAAATTATTTTTCAAGGAAGTGACCAAAAACACCTTGTCCCCATATTTCCTACTTCTCTTTTCCTTTTTCTCTTTCCCTTATCGTTGTTCCTTGATAATTCTTGTTTCAGTTTAAGTTAGCAGGTCATTTTCATTACATTCCTGCCTTGTATATAAACAAAATAAGTTTATACTTTTGTCTTCCTCTCAAAATATCAGTGATAAGTCTTTAGTTTATTACTGTGAAGTAACAATAGGGAGTATTGAGAGATAACTTGGTATTGTAACTACTTGGGAATTTTAAATATACACATATATTCATTTTGGAAATAATGTTCAAATTAAGAATGGTATGCATGTGTGTGTTGTGGAAAAAGCTTCCCATGTGATTCTGATACCTACTGCCTCTTTCACATCCTCATCTTACACAAGCTCTATTTCTCTTGATTTGCACAGCATTTTTCTACACATTGTCTTATATTTCTGAAAGAGCTTATTACCTTTTTCTCACCAATTGTCATTTTGCCATTACTCAATAAAAATGTTCCTAACATATTGTACTATTTTTATTTAAGCGAAGAGAGAAAAAAAGACATATATAACAAAGACAACAAGCAAAAGAGACAAACAAATGACTAGAGTAAATGCACAACAGTAACATTGCAGGTTTATAAAACAGAATGATAGAAACTTGACAGTGGTTGCAATATTGCATATCGTTATCTTTAAAATGGTTACTTACATTAACAGATATAGACATGTAAAATTGACCTAATCATATGAGTATTAATTGTTCTTTCTCAATAACGAATACATTCAGCAGTGTGTTTGTTTTAGTTATCTTACATATACATATATACAGATTTCTATCTTTTCCTTTTCCCTTTTCTCTTTCCATATTGTACTATTTTAACACTGAAAGCGGGTTACAGATTGAGTGATTTTCTCAAGTTAGCATTACAAAAGGATAGACATTGTTTTCACCTTTCACAGTCTGGTGTATGGTCAATTCAATTTAGTGATATTTTTAAAAATTAAAAATTGTTGAGAAACAATATTTATTTTATAGACTGATTTTTGTAATTTTTTACATAGAAGAATTTGTTGTTTTGTTTTGTTTTGTTTTTGTTTCGTTTTGTGACAGGGTCCCGGTATGTAGTTTAGGCTGGCCTCAAACTCATGGCAGTCTTCCTGCCTTAACCTCCCAAATGCTGAGATTACAGGTGTGCGCCACCATGCCTGGCTACACATAGAATTTTTAAAAGGATTTTTAAAATTGTCTATTGCATTCCCCTGTCTTCGAATTTTCAGGAAAGGTAGCAGTTTTTTTTCTCTCTCTCTCTTTTTTTATTTTTTTCTGTTGTTACTGGGGATCCAACCCAGGGCCTGTTCCGTGCTAGGTCAGTACCCTGAGCTATATCCCCATTCATTGTTTGTTTAGCATCTACAATTAACTCATAATTATTATTTTTTTCTAGCATGTTTTACATGTCCCTGTAATTCAAATGTAAAAGCTCCTCTCTTAAGACTGTTCAATCCAACTGTACTCTTACTTTTTGTAGCTAAAGTTTACTAATTCTTCAGTTTGGCTTTTGAAGTCCTGTTCCTTTTTGTCCTTAAATGCTTAAGGGCATGGGAAGTAGAAAATGTAATTCTTAGACTCAACGTTTTTGTACTGAACCCTCATGCATACTCAGCATGAGCTCTATCACTGAGCTACACCCCCAGCTCCAAGACTTCTGTTATTTTCTTCACAGTTTGTTATATGGACTGGGTGGGGCTGCGGGGGCTGGGTGTGAGTTTCCCCCTAATTTTTTTTCTTTCTGACTGTTTCCTATCTCAAAATATATTAAATGTGTGTAAGTTACATTATGTATAATAGGGTTTGAAACAAAGACACATATGAAAAGCATAAAAGGGTTTTACATGTGAGGATCCAGGATATGGTGAAAAAATATTAAACTGAGAATCATGAATAATAAAATACAGATAAATCCCTTTGACACTTATGTTGGAATAATCACCTATAACAATCCTCATTTTATGCAGACAAGAAGACTGAAGTACAGAGAAGTTGCATATTTTTCCAAGGTGTATAATTCATGAAATTGGGATTTGAATTCAAGACTTGGTTATACAGTAAGAATAACTGACGCAGCTCAGTGTACTGCTGACACATCATTTCGTCTCTGTGTTCTGTAAAGTGATTGCACAAATCATCACCATTTATTCCATGTCAAATGTTCCTTGCATATTATGTAGAGTCCTTTAAATTTTGTGGTCTATTAGTACTAAAAGCAAACAAGCAGATCCTGTTAAAACATAGGAAATGCAGATATGTAGGCCTTTCTTTTTCCCTTAGTTGCTGATAAGGCCTATTAAGAAGCAAGCCAAGGGGTGAGGATATAGCTCAGGGGTAGAGCACTTGCTTAATATATGTGAGGCTTAGGGTTCAATTTCTAGCACTGCAGAATAAAGAAGCAGGCCGGGAATTTTTCCTATAGGAATTTGTCATTTAACAAACTAAACTGATAAATTAATTCATAAAGCAGTAAAGATGTGTATCTCCATACATAGGAGATAGAAGATTTTAGGCAGTCGTAGTGTTTAGAAATGACACAGGACCTTAGTAGAAGATCTGATGACTGATTAATCACAAATTAAATGTTATATCATTTTCTCTATTTTCAAAGAGACAAAAATGATTTGGAGTTATAAAATGTAAATGTATCTACTCCTCTGCTGCTGTCATTTTTTCTTCAATTAGAGCAATGATGTCTGAAAATAACTGAGATCGGAGGTTGTCCCTGAGTCAGTAGGCTTGTCTATCAAAAGACCTCCTTTCTGTGTCATTCTGGAGATGGAGACAGGAGAAGCTGGTTTCTGACCAGGACCCACAGAATATGCTATACCAACTGCTACTTCTACAATGCCAGGTCAGCTTTAAATAGACCCCCTCCCATGTCCAAGTGCCTCTGGGCTGCTCCTCCACCACTTTTAGAGGTGAAATCCTAAAAATAAAGGGTAAGCACCCCCTATAAAAATGGTGGTGAAACGTTTTAGGAGCAAGAACGTAACAGGATAAGCCATGAAGTCTGTATACACTTAAAAAGACATCTTTCACTTTAGCTTCAAAGACTGCTTGAGAGAGCTAAGTATTAGATTTAATAAAGCAGTTTTTATTTGGCATCTACTTTATTTTATCTTCTTAATTTTCTAGTGAAATACATTTTGAAACCTAATTAAAAGAGGCCATTGAAGCAGTTGTCCAAGGAAAATAGGACACCTGAGCCAGTCATCAAAATTAAAGATAAAAACATCTTCAGAAAATTATGTATGTAATCAGAACAAAGGATAGGGACTTGGCAGTTTTCTTCCTACCATGGGGAGCTTTCAGGACTTCCTGGCCTGGGGAAATGATCCCTGGCAGTTAATTCTCATGGCCATCTGTTTCTGCTAAGAGTCCAGTCCTACAATGGGTTTGTGAAAAGGAAAAAAGAAAAAAGAGAAAAAAGATTGCCCTTCTATGGATGGCACAAATGAGTCTCACTGGAACTACTGGAAGCCAGGCATAGTGGCACACACCTATAATCCCAGCACTCAGGAGGCTGGAGCAAAGAGGATTGCTGTGAGTTCAGGGCCGTCCTTGAACCACCACCCCCAAAAAAAGAACTAGTGAAGAATTGCTAAAGGAACTGCAACTTAGTAGCCATGGGGTGATGATTAAAACCTTTTGCAAGTGCAAGTATAGCTACAAGTACTTTGAAAAGTTAGAAAAATCCCTATGCCATCAACTTCTAGAATGATTCCTTCCCTTTTATGTTTAAACGCCGTTTGTTTCTTTAAACAAACCTTCCTGTCTTCTGTGGCTCCATTTTTCATACTCTTAATCATTGTAGATGAGAAATAACTGCACTATGTCCATTTCTTCACTACCCATGGGACCCTTATATACTGAAACTTCTCCCTGTCAAAACCATTTTCTTTGGACTGACATTAGAGATTTCCTCCTTCATTTCGTTCTTTGATCTGTCGTTGACACCTTGGCAAATATTGTCCAATTGTTGGGCTATATTTAGCACCGTTAATTTCTTACTCTTGGTGAGTTCTGTTTTTGTCAGTTCTGATCTTTCATCCCTCTTGTATTTGTCCTGTAAAATTTTTCATCCCTGTTCATTTCTTCCTTCCTGGTAACTATGTTGTTAATCTCTTGAATTTCTGAGTGGAACCTTTTCTTTTTTCTTTTTTTTTTCTTTTGTTTTTGTGGCACCAGGGATTGAACTCACAACCTTGTGCCTGCCAGACAGGCGCTTAAGCCACTGAGCCAAACTCCCCACCCTAGTATTTTGAGGCAGGGTTGCACAATGCAGCTCAGGCCGCTCTTGCTCTCGTGTTGTAGCCCAGGCTGGCCTCGAACTCACAACACTCCTCCCACCTTAGCTTCCCGTGTGCTGGGATTAAAAGTGTGCACCACCACGCCCAGTTTGAAACCTTTTCATGGACCCTTAATTCTCTGCTAAACTGATTATTCTTGTTTTGTATTGTTTTGTCTAGCTCACTTAGCTTTTTATTAGTGTCTTCTGAAAGGTCCTAGGTCATTTTGGTTATTACTTCCATTACCTGTTTAGCTACTTTTTCTGCAATCTCAGTGAGTACCTTTTTGGTCTGTTTTCTAACCTGCTCTATTACCCTATCAAGTAGCTTAGGTGTGTAGCTATGCTCTTCTGTCCCTTTATGCCCTCTGAATTGGCTTTGGGGAAGTTGGGAGTCTTGGGAGGCATTTTGTTGCCTTACCTTGTTATGTATCTGTTGTTACTTTTGTTTGTTTTGTTTTGTGCTAAGGTCTGTGGGTGCTTATAGTGTAAAGATTTTGTTAGTAGTATAGAGATCTTAAAAGCCACTGAGAAAAAAGTAGCTAAACAGGTAATGGAAGTAATAACCAAAATGACCTAGGAGCTTTTAAGATCTCTATGGTGGTGGCGCACGCCTTTAATCCCAGCACTCGGGAGGCTGAGGTAGGCGGAGCGTTGTGTGTTCGAGGCCGGCTTGGGCTACAACGCGAGCACAAGGCCGACCTGAGCTACATGTAGTGCGACACTGCCTCAAAAAACTAGGGCTGGGAGTTTGGTTCAGTGGCTTAAGCGCCTGCCTGGCAGGTGTGAGGTTGTGAGTTCGAACCCTGATGCCACCAAAAAGAAAAAAAAAATAGTATAGAGATCTCTTTAGTTGCTTTTCAGCAATATATTTTGAGCATGTCTAACTATAGTTCTTTGCATCAGCCCCAAGATCCAACCATCCTGGTTAATTTAGGAGAGGAGGATGCAGTGTAATTAGCCTAACAACCAAATTCTCTTGGAATATGCTCGAGTATTGTTGATGTCACAAAGGAAATCTGAGTGTTGACTTGCAGAGAAATAGTGACATTTATGGAACCCTGGTTAAATGAAGCAAATCAGCTACAATAGTATTGTCCAAGACAAATTAGATATTAACATACCATAGGGACCAACTATGTACCACCCTTAAACCTAGAGAAGAAATCCACAGTTGTGGTTGTAAATGTTAAAGCAATCCAGGTATTGACTTGCACCTCATATGAACTAAATGTAACAACTATGTCTCCACTAATGACAGAAAAGAATTCACCATGGTTTTATAGTGTTAACTATCAACAGATGTAAAAAAATTTTATGTTTATACTATTAAAGATATAGTGCTTGGGAATGGGAGAATACAAGAGGAAATTTTTGAAACCTTAAACGTGTGATGATAAAGTGCCAAACTCCAACCCCAAACCTACGTGTCACAAAGTGCCAACACTGCAATTAAACCTGAATATTGAGGTTTTAGTTTAGAAAAAAACAGCTCTACATTAACATCTTTTGCATTAAAAGCACAATAACACTCATGCCATAGCTTCGCCACCACTGCCTTAAACTGTATGATTTGAGACAGACTAGAGAGAGGTGTTGTGTAGGATCTTCTTGAGGAGTAAAGGGTACCTATAAGGGCTGCCGATGTAGCGCAGTGGTAAGAGTGCACAAGGCCCTGGGGTTGAATTCCCAGCACTGCAAAAGCATAACAACAAAAACTAAGGATGGAAGAAATTCCATATGTCTATAGAATTAGGTAAAGATAGGAGAAAAAACTGATGAGAAAAATAAGATAAAAGAGGGAAGAAAAAAAACTATGTGGGAAGTAAAAGTAAGAAAAAAAGGCAGAAAAAAGGAAGAAAAAATAGAGGATAAAGAAGTAATTTTAAAAAATAGACAAAAAGCAAGGAAGGAAAAAAGGAAAATTACCTAACCCAAATAAACTGGTGAAGAAGAAAGGAAGAAAGAAAACAAGAAAGGGGATATAGCTCAGTAGCATAGCACCTGCCTGACAAGCACAAGGTCATGCATTCGATCCCCAGCCAAAAAAAAAAAAGAAAACAAGAAAAAAAACAAAAGCAAGCTGGGGATTTCACTCAGTGGCATAAGCGCCTGCCTCGCAGGCACAAGGTTGTGAGTTTGATCCCCAGTACAAAAAAAAAAAAAGAAAAAAAAACAAAGACAACATACTCACAAAAAACAAAAACAAAAACAAAAAACGTTTCTCTCTGGTTTCAAATATGTAATTTTAGTCTGGGGCCTATAATTCTGGGGCAGTGTCCAAGTCAGCATGGGTCCGTGCTCAAACCTGTAGGTAAACAAGGCAGGCAGACCTGCACTGTAGCAGGTACCAGCAGGCAGCAGGATTAGGCCATGGGCACCAATGCTGCTGTCTTCAAATCCAGAGCAGCCTTTCAAGTCCAGGCTGAGCCTGACCTCTGGCCATGGGGGCAGGGCCTGTGTCCTTTAGTTTAAAACTACTCATGGGTTTCCTAACCATGGCCGATTCCTGTAGCTGTCTCTCATCCAGACACTAGGAAAATGTAACCCCGGCACCCCTGAATTGAAGCCATCCCACAACTGCTCTGAGTCCATAGCTTAAGTAATCAAACTGCTGCAGATTGGTGTGTGACCAAGCTCTATCTTCAGAGAATATAACGGGCATTTGGACTGGAGTCACTTACCAGCCATTGTCTCTTAAAGGACTTGTGTGGGAACAGAATCCTGTGCTCTTACTACAGCTTATAACATCCACTGGTGCATTCTGCTGCTTTGTTTCTCCCTGTTGCCTGGTAGAGTCTTCAGCTTTCACTTCGTCTCTGTAGGTCAATCTCTCTCTCCCAAAGTCAGGAGCTAGGAAGAAGGGGCAGGTGGTCCCTTCCCTTGTCCACACTGTTTCTGTCTCTTCAATTTCTCTGTAGGTTTTAATTTCCCTCTCCCTCTCCCTCTCCCATCATGTGCGTTTTCTTGTTTTTAACGAATTGCATTAATTGGTTTTTGAATATTGAACCTGTTTTGACTACCTAGGGTAAATCCCACTTGGTATTTGGCATGTAATTTTTAAAATTTGACTTGCTAAGATTTTGTTAAGGGTTTTTCCAGTCTATGTTAGTGAGAAATACTGGTCTGTAATTTTTCTGGTATTAAAGTAAGGCTGGTATCACAAAGTAAGTCAGAAGGCTTTTCACCTGTCTTTTAAAACAGATTGTAAACTGGGCATGCTGGCACACACCTGAATCCCAGCACTGAAGAGACTGAGGCGGGAGGATCATGGCAAGTTTGAGATCAACCTAGGCTATGTAGGGAGTTCAAGGCCAGTGTGACTACATAGTGAGACCCCCATCTCAAAAAAAAAAAAAAAACAACCCAGATTATAGAGAATTGTTACTTCTTTTTTAAACATTCAGTAGTTAATCTACCTGGAACTGTAGCTTTCTGTTTTGGAAAATTGTTAATTATTGCTTCAATTTCTTTAATATAGTCCTATTCAGACTATTTGTTCTTGTGTCAGTTTAGGCAGACTGTCCAGATTTCCCAGATATCATCTAGATCACCAAATTTGGGGACATGGACTTGCTCATACTATTCCTTTATTCTTTTAATGTCCATGAGATCTGGAGTTGTTTTCCCTCCTTTCTGATATTGGCAATTTGTATTCACTCTCATTTCTTGATTAGTGAGTTATTGAGTTTATTGATGTTTCAAAGAACCAGCTTGTAATTTCACTGATTTTTTTTGTTGTAGTTGATTTCTTATTTTTGATTTCACTGGTTTCTACTCTAAATTCTGTTACTTCTTTTTCATCTGCTTACTTTGGACTTAATTTGGTCTTTTTCTACTTTTCTAAGAAGGTTAGGTGGTTGATTTTAAATCTCTCTTTTTTTTTTAATAGATACATTATAAATTTCCCCCACAGCAATGATTTTACCATATTCTACAAATTATAAGTTGTTGGGCTGGGAGTTTGGCTCAGTGGCTTACGCACTTGTCAGGCAGGCGCGAGGTTGTGAGTTCAATCCCTGGTGCCGCAAAAAAAAAAAAAAAAAAAAAACAACAAATTATAAGTTGTTTTCATTTTTGTTTAGTTAAAACATTTTTAAATTTCTTTTGATATTACCTTTTTGACCCATGTGTTTAATGTTTACTACCCACGTATCTTGAGTTTAGTTTATCGTCTGAACGCCAACATTTTAAGATTTCTATTCACGTTTGGTGAATGTTCCATATGAGATTCACGAATGTATATTCTACTATTTTTGAATGAAGTAATTTATTCATGCCCTTCTTATCCATTGATTAATGATGTTACTCAGTTAAAGTGTATCTTTTCTGAGCTGTGTGTGGTGGAGCACACATGTAACCTCAGCATTTTGGGAGGCTGAGGTGGGAAAACCAATTGCAAGTTTGTATCCCACTTGGGCAATTTAGGGACGCCCTCGCTCAAAATAAAAAATAAAGGGCTAGGGATGTAGCTCAGTGTGGTCTCGGAGTCAGTCCCCAGTACCACCAAACAACAAAACAAAACTTTAGAAAGGGTATGTCGTGTCTGATTTTCTGCTTGGTGTATCTGTCCATTTCTCCTTGAGAGGTGTTACATATTCAACTATGATAGTTAATGGTTTCTGCTGTTTTTCTTTACACTTTTAGCAGTTTGTGTATGTGTGGGTTTTGTTTGTTATTGCTGTTTGTTTGTTTGTTTTGTGGAGTTGGAGATTGAACCCAGGGCCTTGCACATGCTAGGCGCGTATTCTACCACTGAGCTACATATCCCAGCCACGTGTATGCTCTTACTAGGTATAAACACAGTAAGGATTATTGTCTTGGAGAATTAACCTCTTTATCATGATATAATGACCTTCTTTATCCTACTTACTTTCCGTGCTTGAGGTCTGCTCTGTCTGAAATTAATGAGTACTTTCACTTTATTTCATGACTTGGCATGGTATATCTTTTATTATTTGTTAAAGTATCTACTCCAATTATGTCTGTTCATTTGGTGCATTTAGACCATTGATATTTAATGTAAATAGCTGGATCAATATCTACCATATTTGTTGTTTTCTATTTTTTTGTCTTTGTGGTTTTTTTTTGTTTGTTTGTTTTTGTGGTTTTTTTTGGTACTGCAAATGGAACTCAGGACCTCACGCTTGCCAGGCAGGTGCTATGCCACCAAGCTATATCCCCAGCCCCTTTGTCTTTGTTCCTGGTTTGTCCTTCAATTCTTTTTTCTCCCTATTTTGGTTTTAATTGAGCGTTTCACAGATTTTTTTCTCCTTACCACATTAGGTGTTATTCTTGTTTTATATTTTTTAGTGGTTGCCCTAATATTTGCTATGCACATTTTTAGCTACCCAAGTCCACTTTCATATGACATTATACTGGTTCATAATTAATATAAGTACTTTATAATGAAATAATCTTAGTTCCTTCCATCCCTAAATCATTGATTTCCATTTCCCTTATATGTAAGCTCGCATATATGTTTATGTGAACTGTAATTGAGTATGCTGTTGGTATTACTTTTTGACAAACTCTTATAACAACTAAAAATAAGAAAAATGAAAGCTTGTTTTACTTTCACTTATTTCTTCTCCAGGTCTCTTTCTATCTTTGTATAGTGCCATGTTTCTTGAACTGTGTAGTTTTCTTTGTATCTATGGAACTTTTAACAGTTCTTGCAAGTCTAGTCTACGTGCAACACATTCTCTTAATTTTTGTATGTCTGGGAAAGTCTGTCTCTTCTTTTGAATGATAATTTCACAAGAGCTAGAACTCTAGGATGTTGGAGTTTTTCTCTCAAGTTTTAGGTATTTCATTGTGCTTCCTTCTTGCTTACTCGGATTCTAAGAAGTCAGATGAAATTCTTTGCTCTCCATGGATGAGATGTTGCCCCTCCTCCTTTCAGGAGTGGGTTTTTTGGTTTTTTTTTTGTAATTTGAAAATGATATGATTAGGTTTAGGGTTTTTAGCATTTATTCTGCTTAGTGTTTTCTGAGCTTCCTGGATTTGTTCTTTGGTGTGATAATAATTTGGGGGAAATTCTGTCATAATAGTGTCAACTTTTTCTCCTGTTTCTTTCCTCCTCTTTATAATTCCCATTTTGTGTAAGTTATACTTTTTGTTGTTATCTCACTGTTCTTGGATATTCTGGTTGGATTTTTTGTTTTGTTTTCTTTCTTTTCTCTCTCTCTCTCTTTCTCTCTCTTTTCAATTTTAGAGGTTTCTAGAGACATACTTCAAAATTCTTTCCTCCGCTGTGAGTAGTCTACTAATGAGCTCATCAAAGGCATTCTTCATTTCCGTTGCAGTAGGTTTGTTCTCCAGCATTTCTTTTTCCTTTGTTGTGTTGTTTTTATGAGGAAGGCCTTGCTGCATAGCCCAGGCTGGCCTTGCACTCATGATCCTTATGTCTTAGTTTCCTAAGTGCCGGAATTACAGGCTTGTGCCCACTTACTCTAGTTTAACATTTCTTTTGATTTCTTAGACTTTCCATCTGTCACCTTCCATTGCCTCTGTGCTTGCTAGAGGAGGCTAAAGTTGGGTATTTCTCTTCAGTTAGAAGCAGATAGAGTCCTAGCAGGTTAGGCTCTAGTTAGACAGATTTTCCTGAAGGCAGAATGATCTGGTATATTTAAAAATGGTACCTTTTGCTCCCAATGCCAGAAGTATGAGGAATTTTTCTTTTATATTCATTATGAGGTAGAGCTTCAGGAGGTAAAACTCATAAAACTCTCCATCCTCCCTATACCCTGTGCCTGGGTCCCCTTGAAGTATGTATGATCTGTATGCACTGAGCTCTAGCAACTTCCCTTCATGTTCTAGATTTTTTTACCCTGCACTGGTTTCACAGAGCTTTTAGCTTCTGTGCTACTGCTCCGGTAAATTGTGATTCTCTATTTTCTCCTGGCCAGCGGTCCAGTTTGGGAGTCAATGGCTTGCTCCTTTGACCTTACCTCTCAGATCTAAAGAGAATTGATTTTTTCAATTTGTTGAGCTTTTTATTTGTTAGGGTGGAATGGTGACTGAGTTTCTTACATGGCAGACTAGCAGCCAAATGTCTAATTTTCAGGTTTTTTTGTTTTTTTGTTTGTTTGTTTGTTTGTTTTTTGGTACTGGGGATCGAACTCACAATCTTGCGCCTGCCAGGCAGGCGCTTAGGCCACTGAGCTAAATCCCCAGCCCTGTATTTTGAAACAGGGTCTCACTATGCAGTTCAGGCTGGCTTTGAACTCACTTTGTAGCCCAGGCTGGTCTCAAACTCACAATGATCCTCCTCCCTCAGCCTCCCGAGTGCTGGGTTTAAAGGCATGCAACACCACGCCTGGCTAATTTATAGTTTAAAACTGGAAAAAAATTACAACTAGAGCATAATTCAGATTCTAATAGGAAGAATGAGAGAAAGAGTTAATAAGCCAGAAAACTTCATATCAAATAAAAAACAAGTTACTATTTCCAAAAATATTAAGTAAGATGTGGATGCTTCTAAAGCCAGGCATGGTGGTGCACGCCTTTAATCCCAGCACTCCGGAGGTTGAAGTAGGAGGAGCGTTGTGAGTTCGCAGCCAGTTTGGGCTACAACGCGAGCGCAAGGCCAGCCTGAGTTACATAGTGCGACCCTGCCTCAAAAAACGAAGGCCAGGAGTTTGGTTCAGGGGCTTAAGCACCTGTCTAGCAGGCGCGAGGTTGTGAGTTTGATCCCCGGTGCCGCAAAAAAAAAAAAAAGAAAAGAAAAGGTGTGAGTGCTTCTAAACAGGACAGAGTTCCAACAACTCAGGTCCAGCATTGCGGACATCAGGGTGCTGTCTGAGCATGTGTATGAAGATAGGCAATCTAGTGGTAATCCTTCTGTGGAGTGTTTCTGTTTCTTCGCCCATTTGAAATTTGAAAACTAAATTCTGAAATGCTGAGCTGAAAGGTAGAAGGAAAAAGTGGTTTTGAGCTTCTTTCCATGGTGATGGAATATTCAAGTCTAGTAAGAACCAAAGTGCCATTGATTGTGTGCTGTTGGGAGTTGGCATGCACTCCTGTTTCAGCACAGTACACAAGGCTGCCATGGCATCTCCAGGCCTAGCTTCTGAAGGGGCGGGACATGTAGGGTGTTTTTCAGGGAAGACATCTCTCTGCCTCTACCTTTAGTGCTTTTGTTTACAGTCTTGCTAAGTTACATCTGAAGTGGTATGTCGAGCTAATGAGGCTAGCATAAACCTGGAATGTCAGTTTTATCCTGCTGATTTATTTTTTTCATTTAGAAAAATATTTCAGGTTAAAGATGTTGCTCAAGATTGTATAGTTAGTGAATAAAAAGGCTGAAAAGTTTTTTCTTGGTACTGATTCAAAGATAATGATTTGATAAGGTATTTAGAGATTGTTGTTTTGTTTTGTTTGTTGTTGGTGATTTTTTTTTGAGAATTTTTTTAAAATAGCAAAATAGGTACGTAAATGTGCTTTTTTTGCATACGAAGCTGACATTACTGACTCCACAACCATGCAACAGTGCAGTATATACAACTCCACTGTTAGGTATTTTCCTAATAGAGGAAAATGGGTCTACAGTGAAGTTCCCACTTTCTTTTTGCTATTTCTCATAATGGCCAGGCCACCTAAAGGACTTTGATATTGTGACACTGAAGTAAGCTTCTTTGTCTCAGGACTACACTGTCTAAAGTATTTTTTTTTAACAGTTTAGTTTGAACAACTGTGTCCATATTTAGGAAAAAAAAATCTTGTGGGCGTGGTGTCACATGTGCGTAATCCTAGCACTCAGGAGGCTGGAGCAGGAGGACCACCATGAGTTCAAGGCCCACCTGAGCTACATAAGCAAGCTCAAGGCCAGCCTGCACGACATAGCAAGACACTGTCTCAAAATAAAACAACAACCACAACAATAAAAACCGATGGTGCGGTGTGATGGTTACTGGTAGGGGAACTGCTAGTGGTCATAACTGTTCTTAAAGTAGATCCATTTCTTCATTGTCATAGTGATGCTAGTAAACAATACAAAGGCTTAACAAAAATCATTTTTCTTTTTATTGGTACTGGGAATCAAACCCAGGACCTCGCACTTGCCAGGCAGGCATGGTGCCACTGAGCTATATTGCCAGCCCACAAAATCTTTGAACAGATTAAAGCTGAGTTTAGGGCCACACGTTTGTAATCCCACCTACTAATGAGGCTGAACCACAAAGACTGCAAGTTGTAGGCCAGCCTGTGCAAGACTCTGTCTAAAAATAAAGTTTAATAAAAGGGCTAGGAGGATAATTCATTGGTAGAGTGCTTTCCTAGCATGCATGAAGACCTTTGTTCAATCCCCAGTACCAAAAATCACACAAAAAAAGAGTTGTATGTGTTCTGCTTTCTGATTAAGCCTATCTTATGTAATTTAGAAGCCCAACCAAATGGGACCTGTGGGGTGTATAAGTGATCAATTTCAATCTTTTACAGTTTCCACTTATTGAAAGTGACCAGAGACGTCTGTTTATTAACTCATTTGTTCATCGATATGTGTTTCTCAGCATCCTGTTCCTTACCTTCACTACCCTGTGTTTCACTATTTTTAATATATATTCTTTAATCCAAATCGATAATCAGGTGACATTAATATTCTAGTTTGAGGGAAGGGGAGGTTATATATAACCTTAAAATAAAATGTTCATTAAGTCATGCTTTTAAGCTCCCCAAGGAAGTCCTGGTAATTATAATGCAGCTTTACTGTGTTTAAAAAAAAGCCATTAAAACTTTTTTTAAAAATCATTAATGCTTTTTTTTCCTCTCCCGAGAGCTAGCTGATTATAAACTTCATACCCCTTTAGTTCTTTTTTTTAATCCATAGCTTCTCTGTAATATATTAATTGGGGCTAAATGAAACACCTCAGTCATTTCTGTGGTGATTATGCTAATGAATTCATATATAAGCAGTGAGTATGCAGCAGCTGGTGTAAGGTTGTCATATCTAATTAGTGATCTCTTTGGACTAAGGATTTCTAGCAAAGTTCAGTACTCAGCATAGAAGTCTAGGCAATAAGAAAACTACTCTGCAATACTTGTGTTGTGGTGAATTGGGCTCAGGGATCCATTTTTTCTTTTTGTTTTAGTTTGTTTCAGGTAGCGGACTCATTTCTTAAAAAGATATCCTTTATAGCCCGGGCATGGTGGCACATACCTGGAATCCTAGCTGAGGCAAGAGAATTGCCATGAGTTCAGGGCCAACCTGGGCTACATAGTGAGGTTCTGTGTCAAAAAACAGAACAAAAAAAGATACCCTGTTATAACTTGTTTCCCCTTAATTTGTTATAAGCATTAATAAATTTGAATTTTGTGTGCTTTCATTTTCCTTCTTACAAAAATTGTGAACTGGGTATTAAATGTCTTCAAAGAGTTAGGGATAAAAAGCTAAGATCAGTTTAATGAGAACATAACATAAAGGAGCTAGTGTCCTGGTTAATATAAAATTAGATAAATACTCAAATACTCTTGGGACTTGATGATTATCATTATGACCAGCTAGTGGTGACTGGCATACTTTCACTTTTTTTCTGTACAGAAGCATGTTAGCAAGAGAAGCATAAGCATTTCTCAAGATGTAAGCAGAAATACATTCAGTTAAAATCTAACTCATGTCTGGTGTGGTGGCGCATGCCTGTAATCCCAGCACTCAGGAGGCTGAGGCAGGAGGATCACGTGGGCTACATAAGTGAGTTCAAGGCAGCCTACACTACATAGCGAGACTCTGTCTCAAAAATAAAATAAATATGATAAAGTCTAACTCACATCTTCTCTTCCTAAAGGTGCACTTACAGAGTGCTATGATGAACTGGGAAATAGATATCAGCTTCCAGTCTATTGCTTGGCACCACCAATCAACATGATAGAGGAAAAGAGTGACATAGAGACTCTGGATATTCCCGAGCCACCACCCAATTCTGGATATGAATCTCAGCTCCGTTTGCGCCTTTCCACTGGCAAAGACCTCAAACTTGTGGTACGCAGCACAGACACGGTATTCCACATGAAGAGACGGTTACACGCAGCAGAAGGAGTGGAACCTAGTAGTCAGCGGTGGTTCTTCTCTGGAAGACCTCTCACTGACAAAATGAAGCTGGAGGAGCTGAAGATCCCAAAGGACTACGTTGTGCAGGTTATAGTGAGCCAGCCTTTGCAGAATCCAACCCCAGTTGAGAACTGAACTGGTCCTGTCCGCTGGTTCCCGCATTGCTCTGCTCCTTTTTATTGTTGTCATTTCTTACTCTATGGCGTGAAATTTATTTTCACTGCTCTAAATTCCCTATGAATGGATTTAGTTCTGAGGAATTACCAGTGAAAAATTCCATCTGTGATGGAGACCAACAAAAATAATAAAACACAAAGAGCCAGCCTTTGAGACTCATGTAATTATAATTTCTAAATTGAGGCAGTTAAGAAATAGATAACCATGTATTTTAGAATACTCAACAAGTACATAATAGCTGTATTTAAGTGATTTGGACTACAAATGAAACATTGTACTCATGAAAAACAGCACCAAGCACCTTTTGAATATAGAGGGTCTTTTTAAAATATATATCGAATTATATAATTTCCAGAAACACTCAGTAACCCTTATAAAACTTTTTTTTTTTAATGGAATCTGGGAAGAGCAAGATTTAAGGTTTGCTTCCATTTTGGTTTTTATTCATAGCTTATTTCTTATTTAGTCCTAAAGGAGTAAAGACTGGCAAATTGTGTTTCAGTGTCCCTTTCCCCATTATTACACATCAAGCTCCTTACTTACAGTCACACAAAATTTTGGTGCCTTCTACATGTTAGTGGCAGGCAGCCTTCTGGAACACTAGGCAATAATTTAGTCAATGCAGTCAGATTTCTGATTTTCAACTGATAGTTGAAATCGCTCTTGTCCTGTTGCTGCATAAATGTTTTGAAATATATAGAGAATATATAGAGAAGCAGTTTTCTTATTCAGGCTTAGAAGGTATATATATATATGCCTTTATTGATTTATCTACTCTGCTTGGATCTTTTTGTAGCTAACTGACCCAGATGCATAGTTCCTGGGCCAGAAAGCATAGGAATCTAGGACAGCTGTTTCCACTATAAGGTAACAAAATGATCTCTCTCCTCCACTTTGCAGGACTGGTATAAAGAAAACTCAATTCTTTCTGTGCCTGTGAGAACTGTGCCTATCTTCAGTTTTCTAGAGAAAATGTCAACTCAGAATTTACAAGTGTGGCAGGTTTACTGGTGTCACTTATTTGTAGTCATGGTGGATGACAGTTTTCCTCATCTTTCATAGTAAAGAGGCAGATGAAGAATCATCTGCAAATTGGATTAGGGGATTAAAATCCAGCGAGGTAACCTGATTCTTCTGTACAGTGACTGGAGCAGAGCTGTCAGGGAGGGATTATCGGGTCCTTTTTAAGATTGGGTTCCATAAGTGAGAAGGGGTCTAGCATGACCTCACTGTATCCCTGAGAATGCAGGAGATTGAAAAGAGGGGCAATAAGGCACTTAAGAATGCTATTCTCAGTTAGGAAATACCAAACCGCCACAACTATTTGGATGTGAAGCATCATTATTAAGTTTAGCAACAAAATGAAACTGCAAGTTAGTTTAAATGTAACATTTCAAATGGCATTAAATTTCCTATGTCCTAATTAAATATATCTATAACTGTAACTTATGTTTCTGAGAGCTTTAACTACTTCCCTAATTTTATTCAGTCATTTTAAGGATTATAGCTACATCTAGTTTAGGTTTGCTGGTGATTGAATTGAAATTCAAGACAACAGCATTAATTCCAAAGGAGAATTTTTATATTTAGAGGTGGAGATATGAAGGTATTTCAGTATGTTAGCCCTGTCATCAAAAAGGTTTTGCATATTTGTGTCCCACATCGAATAGCAGCATCTCTCAAAAGTTCATCAACTGGAAAAAAAGTGTTTAAACCTATTTTTCTTTTCCTCAAGACATTTGGTGATATCATCAATAATATATGGCTTATAAAATGTCTTGTTTGTTCATTGAGGATCTGCCGTCTCTTTAAGAGTTCATTTTATTTTAAAGGAACATATACTTTAACAATTCTCTGGACATGTTTAACGTAGGTGAGAAACCATGGTGCTGTTTAACTGTCAATAGACTGATATAAGATTGGACCAATACTTGATTGTATAATTTCAGTATGTAGGGTTTTGTGTTTTTTTAAAAAAAAAAAAAAGTTCAATTTTTCTCTTCGTCTTTGCCTTTGTTCTGAATTTTTAACTTACTCTGTATGTAATCGGCCTCATTCTAATGAAAAGTATGAAGGTTTTCATCCTTTCTAAAACCTCAGCTAAATAACGAGATCTTTATTAACAAAACTTGGGCTTTGCCATGCCAGATCACCCATAGTCATTTGTAGATACGCTTCTGCAATGGCGAGCAGAAACACCAAAATGACCCCCAGGATCTGGAGGCAGATTTATTTACGTCGATGGACACTGATGGGGCTCATCCCCAGAATATCAGGCCCTCATCTCTGGTGGTCTAGGGGTTTTATATGATGCACAAGCAGGAGATACAAAGGTGAGAGAGAACAGCCTGGCAGTTCTGTTTAGCAGGTGAGGTCACTGGTTACAAGGATAGATTAATGATCATCAGTTCATGAAGCTTGGTACAATGGTGCAATCAGGGAGCCTGCATGTTCGGTTATGCTCCCACGGTTACAGGGATCCAGAAAGCAGTTACAAAGCCAGGCAATTTCAAAAGAACAAAGTTTTAAAAAGAACAATTTCTGTTGTACAGTTTTTCCCTTTCACTTCATCTTCTGTATTTGAACTCTTACTTTAAAATAGATTTTTTTAGCCGGGTGTGGTCGCGCACGCCTTTAATCCCAGCACTTGGGAGGCTGAGATAGGCAGAGCGTTGTGAGTTTGAGGCCGGTTTGGGCTACAATGCAAGCACAAGGCCGGTCTGAGCTACATAGTGCGACCCTGCCTGAAAAAAACTAGGGCCGGGAGTTTGGCTCAGTGGCTTAAGCGCCTGTCTGGCAGGTGCAAGGTTGTGAGTTTGATAGCCGGTGCTGCAAAAAAAAAAAAAAGGAAGATTGTTTTTATTCTTTCTTAAGAATCATGGTACAAGGGGCTGGGGATTTAGCTCAGTGGCACAATCACCTGTGTGGCAAGTGTGAGGTTATGAGTTTGATGCCCAGTACCCAAAAAAAAAAGAACCATGCGGCAGACCAAAATTCACAACTAAGTTTTTCTGAAGCATTAAGGTCATTTATTATCCTTTTTTGGATCAAATGGCGGGGAGGAGGGGGAGCATTGGTTTGAGATACTAGAGATTTTGATTTTGCATGTACTAAAGAGGTGCTGTACCACTGAACTCAATCCCTGGCCTCTTTGTTTTATTTTAAGAAAGGGTCTTGCTGAGGTACCCAGTCTAATCTTGAACTTGCAGTTCTGTGTTAGCTTCCCTAGTGCTGGAATTACAAGTGGGCACCCTGCCATCTTTTGTTCTGTTAAATTTTTATTTAAAATAGGTGATATTATGCCCATGAGAAAAGATTCAGACATACCAAGTGGAAAGTCTCTCATCCCCTTCCTGTGTCTCATCTCCTATTTCTTCTCCCTAGAGGTAACAAGTGTTACTGTTTTGCTGAATAGCTTCTTCCTTCCCCTCCGCTCCTCTCTCTTCTCTCCTCTCTTCTGTCCTCTCCTCTTCTTTATTTTACTGTGCAGTGCTAGGAATCAAATCCAGGACCTCATGCATGCTAGGTTAAGTGCCTTACCACTGTGCTACCTCCCAGCCATCTCGTTAGCTTTGTGGATACTTTAGACTAGACATAGTACAGGCTGTAATCTTAGCTATGTAGGAGGCTGAGGCAGAAGGATCAAAAGTTTGTGGCCAGCCTGGGCAGCTTATATCAAGACCTTGTCTCAGAAAAGGGCTGAGCATGCAGCTCAACCATAGAGCATTTGTCTAGCATGTGTGAGGCCCTGGGTTCAATTCCTAGTGTGGAAAAAAAATACCACAGTGGGTCTCAGAACTTGCACGTATATCAGCCTCCCAACTTGATTGGGATTCTAAGTGTGTGCTACCAGCCTACCTTGACCCAATTTTTTGATCTATGGCAATCAGGTAAGACACTTTATATCCTGTGGTTTAACTTTGTGTTTTTCTTACAAGTGAGGTTTGACATTTTACTGTGTATTTTAAAAGTATTTGTATTTTTTCTTTCTGTGAATTATCTGTTTACCTGTATTGCTAATGCATTTTGGTCTTTTCTCTTTCCATAGTAAGGAAATTAGTTGTCATTGCTCTGTGTATGTGTGTGTGTGTGCGTGTATGTGTGTTTCATTTGTCTTGCACAAAGTTGAAGTTTTTCCTAGTTAGAGCCATCAGTGTCTTATGACTTATGAATATTCTTCCAGAGATTGTCCCCATCCTGAGATAATACAAAATCTTTCATGTTTTTAATATTTCTTTATGGTTTCATTGTTACATGGAGTTTTATTTCTGTGAAAGGAGTAAAATAACAGTCCAGATTTCTTTTTTTCTAAGATAGTTGTCCCACTTTTCCTGGTGTTACTTTCTTGTTTGGGGATTTTTATTTCATTTTGTTTTGTTTGGCTTTGTTTTTTTGAAACAGGGTCTCGCTGTGTAGTTCAGGCTGGCCTTGAACCCACTATGTACCCCAGGCTGGCCTCAAACTCTCAGGCACTGGGATTACAGGCATGTGCCACCACACTCAGCTGATATTACTTACTGAAATCATTTTCACCTTTTTCCCATTCATACAGGACAGGAGGAAGCCCTTACTTTTATGACAGTTTTTTAAATATACTTTTTAAATGGTCTTTTCTTGTTAATTGGATGAATGAGCAGGTATGTCTTGTGTCTACTTCGAACTGCCTAATACTCTGATTTAATATTTCTGTTTACTGAGAAGAGAAAGGAAGAAGAGTGCAGCTGACAGTTGCCCTTGCTACGGCCAGTCTCCTATGATTTCAGTTTTGAACCTCTGTGATACGGCCTCTTTAAGCTGTCATTCCTCTGGTTCTGTAAATGCCTCTCAGGTGAGTGACTGTTCATCTCTGAAGAAGTCAGGAGGGTTGATCTGGCCTTTTCTAGTCTTTGTCATCTAAGCCTTAGGATGGTGAGAAAATGTGAGAGCTAAGCAGTGATGGAAAAAATTGCTTTACTTAGCTCCATCCAAAATTCCTTCCTCAGAAAAATGTGCTGTGGCCCTGGGTGTAAACATAGTTGAGTAAGCATCTCTCCCATCACGCCTGCCCTTCACATTCCCCTGAAGTGCTGCCCCTCTTTCCATTATCTGCATCCCAGAACACAGATGTGGCCAAGAAAGTTGAGCCCAACAAAGGAAACCCAGTGAAGTAGCTCAAACTTAAAGTGTCTACACACACTCTGGGTCTGTGTGCTCGTGCACACTGGGTATAGAGCCCAGGGCTTCAGCATCCTGAGCACCGTCTCCAGCCCCCTTACCTCCATGTAGGCATTTTTAAAGTCATACAGTGTCAGCCGGGCATGGTGGTGCATGCCTTTAATCCCAGCACACGGGAGGCTGAGGTAGGAGGAGCATTGTGAGTTCAAGGTCCGCTTGGGCTACAACGCGAGCGCAAGGCCGGCCTGAGCTACACAGTGCGACCCTGCCTCAAAATACTAGGGCTGGGAGTTTGGCTCAGTGGCTTAAGTGCCTGTCTGGCAGGTGTGAGGCTGTGAGTTCGATCTCCAGTGCCGCAAAAAAATAAAAAAATTTAAAAAAATAAAGTCATACAGTGTCCTGAAGTGGACCTTGATAGGTTGCTTTTTTTGTATTCCTAGTCCAAACAAGTGTCACTTCACAGGTGCATTTGAATTTTAGTTTTTACTCTGTAGTTTGAGCCCGTCAGAGATAAATGCTGTTTCCAGACACCGTTTTAGAAAAACACCCATTTTATGAAGTTTGTAAGAGGTGTTTTTTTGGGGGGGATGTGGTTGGGGGTGTCTTTGTCTTTGTTTTTGTTTTGAATATAGGGACTTACTATGTAGTCCAAGCTGGTCTCAAACTCACTAGGAAGCCTAGATTGGTCTTGAACTTGCAATCTTCCTTGTTTAGCTTCCCGAGTGCAATGAAGATGCTTTTAAAAGGAGTGTTTAACAATCAGATAGCCAGTTCATGATATCTATTATAGTCATCCTGATTTCTAGAGAAGAGAGGAAAACGTAGAATATAATGCTTACTATCGCCGGGCGCGGTGGTGCACACCTTTAATCCCAGCACACGGGAGGCTGAGGTAGGTGGAGCGTTGTGAGTTTGAGGCCCGGCTTGGGCTACAACGTGAGGGCAAGGCCGGCCTGAGCTATATAGTGCGACCCTGCCTCAACAAAAACTAGGGCTGGGAGTTTGGCTCAGCAGCTTAAGCACCTCTCTAGCAAGCATAAGGCTGTGAGTTCAATCCCTGGTGCTGCAAAAAAACAAAAAACAAAAAAAACAACAAAAAAACCCTTACTATCCTTGGTTGTCCCTCCCAGCTCTCATTCTGAAACAATAAAGGATACAGCATTTCCATGCTTTAGTGGCTATGTCTAAAAGAACAGATATGCTATGGTTACCATTTGCATATCTTAGGGCCTTCCCCGGAAGATAGAAGAGAGCAGCTTTCTCCTTGTAGTTTCTGTCTCCAGAACCACAGCTAGATCGTAAGGCTGTCTGGTGACAAAAGCCATCTAGGATGCTACAAAAAGCTACAGAAACCTGTAGTAAGATGAATTCAGAATTTAGACCTAGGTTTATTGGCCAACTTTTTTTCCTGACCAGATAGTACCAGTCTCTATACTCCGTAGGTAGAGTAGTGTGTTTTTCAGAGAGTACGATTCTCCTTGGAGGGCAATTGTAAACTGCTGAAGCCAGAAAAAGGGAAGAAGGAAAAAAAAAGGGAAGAGCACTGTTGTGAAATGTATTGAATCTTTTGTGTCTTCACAAAAATTCTATTAGCGAAATAACCATTACTCCTATGTGGAAAGCAAATCTGAAGTTAAGTGCCTCAGGTTGGTGGGGTTTTTTGCTAGTTTGTTAAGTTTTTATGGTACTGTTGTGGGGAAGAAAAGTTCAGCTGCCAATCACATTAATCATGCTTATAAGCATGTTACCAAAACCCCATGTCTAATAGAGTAAATATGGAGAGGTATGCACAATAGTATGATATCTATAGGTTTGACTTATGAATGACAGGTAAGTGGTTTTATTTATTTACTGTTGCAGTACTGGGGACTGAGTCCAAGGCCTTCGGTGCTAGGCAAAGTACACCACCACTGACCTTTGCCCCACCTTTTATTTTTATTTCTTTTGCTTTGAGACAGGATCTTGCTAAGTTTACCAGGAAGTTGCAACCCTTCTGTTTCAGACCCCCACAGAACTGAGGTTACAGATGTATCCCACCGCACCAGCCCATGAGCAGTGTTCTTGTCTGCTGCATATGGACACAGTGTAATAAAGCTGGATAAAAACACAGGTACTCTGGAACTCATTGACTATTTTAAAGTCAGTTACATAACATACCCATAAATAAGTCATTGATCTATAATAAATGACCTGTATTTTTTCAATTCCTATATTTGTTCCTCAGAAATTTATGGTGGGAGATGTAGCAATTAATATACAGTAAAATGAATTTCTAAGCGAATCAGCTGTCAGCTTAAAACTTGAACAGAGTCTGCTAAAACTCCAGTGAGTTAGATCCCTGGCTGGAATCACAAGCAAGCTTAATTGACCTAAAATTTGAATCCTGGCTATACCCCTTGTAAGTCATATGGTCATGGATAAGATTCTCAATCTTTCCTCATCTGTAAATTGAGAATAACAACATCTACTTGACAGGGTTGAAAATAAGTTACGATCTAAATCACTGCCTAACACATAGCAAGCACATAATATATGTAGTTGTCATTATTACATCACAATACAATCAGGTAGAGAGGATTAACAAATCATGGGCCAAAAATAATATTAAAAGTACTCAAGGCATTAATTATATAAGAATTAAAGTTATACAAGGGTATGTAGTAATTATTTTACCATAGTAGGTTTGGTTCAATTGCTTAAGTGCCTAACTCATCAGAGAGTAATTCAGGCTCTAAGAAAAACATTGCCTTAGCTAGGTATGTGGTATACTCCTGTGGACCTAGTTTCCTGGGAGGCTGAGGAAGAAGGATCCCCTGAACCCGCAAATTCAGGACCGGCTTGGGCGATGTGTGAGAC
The DNA here is from genome assembly GCA_004363535.1 of Dasyprocta punctata. Lineage (NCBI taxonomy): Eukaryota > Metazoa > Chordata > Mammalia > Rodentia > Dasyproctidae > Dasyprocta > Dasyprocta punctata. The sequence continues at coordinate 29,892 of RJWM01018641.1, forward strand.
CCCACCTCAGAAGAAAAAACAGTATATATTTAAAAATCGACTTCCCTCATGGTTTCAGGCATGTTAACATTGTCAGTGTGAAATCTGATATTTAAGTGATTTTAGCCTAAGAAATGGGCACTGGAAAGTATCTGGAGTATGGGATCACTGGCAATGAATACTAAGACAGCTTCACCTGCCTGGCACCCAGTGAGTGTCGGCAATTATTGGAGGCACCAGCACCCAATGAGCAGGGCTTATCTGAAAAAGCAGCAGCAGAATCTGGTCCTATCCATAAAATGAAAGCAGTTGCTTGAAGCAGAGGGCCCTTGCATAGCAAGCCCAAGGCCTTTGGTTTCATTCTCCACACTGCCAAAAGGAGAGAAAGCAGGTCACTTGGTGCTAGCGTGAGTTCTCTGTTGACTGGGGAGTGCTCATTTGGACCCCTTAAATAAAAAAGTCAATGAAAAGATACCCATGTTGATGATGTTAACTTTATTATTGAACATGTTTATTTTTGAACAGTTCGAATTAATCATACTGTTTTTTAAGGAAATGTTTTTTCAAAAATTTTCTGCTCACACCAACTTGACATGCTATTTTCTTGAGCCGAGATTTAAATCTGTTTCTCTTATCCTCTTTCATTCTCTCCATTCTCTGCTTTTCCTTGACTTTTTCATTGACAAACATAGTATATATCTTAAATTCGTTGTAATTAAGACGCTTTTATTGGGGGAGGAAAAAAAGAAAAATTACTTCAGGAAAGATTTGATATATTATTACAGATGACAACAGGATGGTAACCCTTATTTAGCAACTTGTAGACCAGGCTAAGTGTTGTCCTCAGGTGATTCATCATTTTGAACCTTGGCTCCCTCCGGATTCTGCAACACAGGCTTCCCTTTTCCACAGGGAGAATCCATCATCTTCACCTTGGCTTCCCTTAGGATTTTGCTCACATGGTCCTGCGATGTACTTCCTTTCTGCTTACCCAAATCTCTAACCCCTTCCCTCAACACCAGTTACTGCCATATTGTTATATTTCTTTCTTTAAACCTCTCTAATTGTGTGTCCATGGTACATGATATGGCACTTAGTCTTTTCATGTGTCTCTCCGGATTTTCTGTGATCCTAGCTCTTTGCAGATTGTGCCTCTCACCCTTCTCCCCGCCCATTTCTACCACAGGTAATACTATATTGTCTTCTGCTTTTATTAAGAGGTTACCATGCCACGCTTTGGGGTCTGCACTTACACGGTCCTCCGTGGAGTGAAAGTCATGGAAGAACTCTCTGAGTTGCTCTTTTTTAATACTGAAGAGAAATCTGTACATGCGGAAGTTGGTTTTACCAATTCTCTGCTCTCCATTTATGTCAAGCAGTCTAAAAACATGACGCGAATGGCAGTACATAAATTGTTCTTCCAAATGATTCTGTTGTGAGAGAAATGTGTGAGACAAGGAATAGTGTTGGTGCTGCTTTCTAAACCTGTCTCCTCCAGGCTTGTATGGTCACCAGCCCATTCCCTGGAGAACTAAAATCAGAGGAGCTGAGGAGTGAAAGGATTCAGTCTTCAATGGGGGGAAGCCCGCTTGAACATCTGCATTCAGAGGGAACATAGGCCCCCTGCAGTAGTAAGTTGTGCTAGACAGAACTCTTGTTGCCATCGTGCATTTCCTCACATCCATAAAGAGCTTATGAAAGGTGGTGATAAGATTGTGAAAACACAAGGTCCTTTCCTCAAGGCATGGAAACGTAAATACACACAAAGCCTGTGTGTGGCAAGGAGCGATGCAAAGGAGGCGCTTCTCATCTCCATCATTCATCCCCTTCAGAAAGTCTCAGAGCAAGAGGATCACAGAGGGAGTGAGGCATTTGAAAAGACGGGATTCTTTGCAAACTCCTGAACAGAACACACGAGGAGGGGCAGGCTGGGAACCATCGCAGCCAGCCAGATCTGATTTTTACAAAGAGAACAACATGGAAAGACTGAAAATAGATAGGGGCCACAGTGGGGAGAGGCAGGGTAAATGCAGAACTTTTCCAACAGGATCCCAAAGTAATCACCCTCCCATTTTTTCCCTCTTGTTTGTAGTGAAAGGAAAAAATCTGATTCCTACTCAAGTACTGGCCCTAGCACGATGGTGCAGCAGTCAAGCCCTGCCTTCTGTGGCCCAGATCCTAAATTGGTACTTGCCTGATGTGACAGCAGTATGCAAACCAACAGGTAGAACTCTTCAAAACCAATTTCACCCACAGCATTCCAGTCGAGCATGTCAAACACCATCCTGATCTGTCTGGATTTCAAGTTAGTCACGTAACTGAGGAAGTGATAGAACAGCACATCTGTGAAGGGGGAGGTCAGGAGATGGATTATTCTGAAATAGTTCAAGGTGCTAAACAACTGGACAGTACATAAGTGGTAGTACTGTTGGGAGCTTGTTGACCTGGGAAGAAGAATGCTATTTGTTTCTGGTTTCCCTGCTGAACCTTCTGTGACTCCTAAGGATCACAACGGGTTTTCCCTAAGCTGTGTGGGACAGCACCATCCCCGGTGCTGTGCAGAGTGAGACAGTGGTGAGGATGCGGTTCCTGACCCTAGCTACCTGCCCCATGGAGCACACAGGCATGAGCGATGGGAGCCAGGCCTGACACACAACAGGCACAAGTACTTCTGTGTGGGATGTCCCTGGGCCCTAGGACACTTCCTTAGAGATGCTAGCACTTTCCCAGGGCTTTTCCCTTGAGATAATTCAAAGCAAGGGGAACTTAATCATCGTTGCTCTTCTAGAACAGTACCCACATTCCTCATGCTTATGTAGCGCAAATGTGTTTGCCAGTAGGGAGACCGGAGCAAACCTTATTGACCACCTTATGTGTTAGGCCCCTATAAATGCCACATCTCATGAACCCTGACAACCTTACCGGTAGGGTGGTATCATACCCCTCAACAGGCTCATGAGTCAGGTGTGGTGGCACACACCCGAAATCTCAGTACTTGGGAGGCTGAGACAGGAGAATTGCTGTGAGTTTGAGGCCAGCCTGGGCTATATAGTGAGTTCAAGATCAGCCAAACTACACAGTGAGACCCTGTCTCAAAAAAAAAAAAAAAAAAAGTTGGTCAACCACTTGGGTGGTTTGTCAAACTACAATTTCTGATTCAGGAAATCTCACATGAGGTTGAGAGTTCACATTCATTTTTTTTTCTTTCTTTCTTTCTTTCTTTTTTTTTTCTTTTTCTTTTTTTGGTGGCACCGGGGATAGAACTCACAATCTCACTCCTGCCTGCCAAACAGGCACTTACACTACTGAGCTAAATCCCTGACCCAATATTTTGAGACAGGGTCTCACTATGTAGTTCATACTGGCCTTGAACTCACTTTGTAGCCCAGGCTGGTCTCAAACTCACGGTGATCCTCCTGCCTCAGCCTCCCGAGTGCTGGGATTAAAGGCATGCACCACCACACCTGGCTTGTTTCTTTTTTTTTTTTCTTTTTTAGTGCATGTTTGCAGTACATAATGATTCCATTCATCATGTGGAGTACATAGCACATAACACCTTAATTCTTTTTTCATCTCTTCCCCTCTTTTGCATTTTCCCTTTTGCAAAAGATCTGTGTGCGAGTCCACATTTCCACAAGCTCCTTGGTGACACGGCTCCTGCCTCCACGGTACTCCAGGATCCCTTGCAGAGTGGGCAGCAGAGTTGGCTTGGTCTGACTGCACAGCCTCGGTCTTCCCACAAGGAAGCCACATCTTTTCCACGTTAGTGAATGCATATTCATTCACATACAGTCAGGGAAGACGTACAGTAAAGAACAGGGGAGGCTTCTGCCTGCCGTTCCACTTGTGAATCATTTGCCTCAAGACAGGAGGAGACAAACAGCAGCTGGTTCCATACTGGTGTGTGGCCGTCTGGGGGGTGTGTACATGCACATCCCAGGGCAGCTGGAGGTTTTCAGAGTAACTTCGTCTGCGTATGATTTCCCCTTGTTCGTTGATTACAGAAACTATGTCTTGACTCCATTGAATATGTAAAATGCATTTATGTAATTTGGAGTCCCAGCTGAAGCTAGCTGAGAGCACAGTGAGCCAATTCATAATGGCAGGACTTGGGGACTTCGGTGGCCTCTTGATGTTACTTCTCTGTGCCCTACCAGGTCTGAGCACCTGGGTCCAACACACCACACAGACACACACACACACAGTGCTGCATGGGGAGTTGCTCCATGAGAAATCTCTTATGCAGGACCCAGTAGCTACTTAATAAATGGTATTTTGAAACCAGCTGACCCTGACCCACCCAAGTCTCCAAGGCCTGAAGTCACCCCACCCTCAAGGCAAACCCTAAGGCCGCACCTTCACTGGTTTTAGGTCAGTGTCCCATCCCATGGTGACCAGAAACATGAGCGTCACTTTATCTCTAGGGCATTGCAACATCAGGGAGTAGTTTCGTTACTAGGGAGAGGGGACTCTTGAGCAAGCATCGCCCTGAGACTAGGAGCAAGGGCTCGAAGCCAGTGAACTCTGGGCGCAAGCTTCGTGTTCTCAGAGCTCAGGGTCCTGCAGCTGCCTTACCTGGGGCAGGCTGCAGGGGAAGACAGGCAACACACGCGGCATACAAAAAATGTCCAAAATTGTGATAAAAGGGGGTCCACTTTTTACTCTTTTAGTGTGTGTGTTTGTGTATGCGTATGTGTGTGCTGAGGATGGAACCCCAGGCTTTCCACTAAGCTATACCACCAAACCCCGGCTCCATTATTATCTTTAGATGAGGAAATTGAAACTATGGATGATAGAGAATGATGCTGTGTTCTCCAGATGAACAAGGAGTAATGATAGAATCTGGATTTACCCCAGAGCCTGAAGTTTTATCTTCTCTACTGAACTGCCAACCCTCAGTTGCCAGTTTCTCTGTGCTTCAACTAGAAAATGAATACTTGTGGCTGAATGTGATAGCATATGCCTGTAATCCCCGCTACTCAAGAGCCTGAGACAAGACAAGTGTCAGTTCCAGTGCCCCTCCCCTGCAAAATGAGCGGAGGAGTGCTTTGTGATACTGGGGATTGACCCAGGACCTTCACAGTCAGGAATATTCTCAACCCTTTTTTTATTCTTTTTCTTTTTTTCTTTTTGTGTTTTTTAATTTTGAAACAAGATCTCACTAAGTCACTAAGGTGTCCAGGCTGGACTAAAACTTACAATCCTCCTGCCTCAGCTGCCCAGAGTGCTGGGAGTCCAGGCATGTAATATCATACCTGTTTTTCAAAATTAAAAAAGTAGGGGGAGAAGGAGTGCTGGGGGTGAGCTAGGTGTGGTGGCACATACCTGTAATCCTAGTACTCAGTAGTCTGAGGCAAGAGGATCACCATGAGTTTGAGGCTAGCCTGGACTACACAGAGAGACTGTCTTAAAAAAAAAAAATGGGAGTGTAGAGGGATAAGTAGAGCACTTGCTTAATTAGCATGCCCGAGGCCCTAGGTTCAATATCCAGTACCACATATAAATACATAAATAGATAAATATTTGTTAGCTAAGCAGCATCTGGTTCTGCAGGTTTTTCTGTGCATTTGTTATCAACCAGATGCAAACTCCAAGGAAACATGTGAGGAAATACTGACCATTTAAGGTGTTTTTGTGGTGTACATCAAGAAGGCGAAAATATTCCAATAAGGCCTTCACATTCCTCACAGATAATAAGCAGTATGTTTTGTCCAGATAGAGGTACCACACAAAGGACTCTTCCTTCACTCTCATCTCAGTACACTTCCATCCAGGCACCCTGGCAACCTGCAATAAACCAGAGAATTCCGCCTTGGAACTGGAATGTTGGACAAAGTATCTGAGAAGATTCAGCAGTGGAGATAAAATAGTCAGAGGAAACTGTCAATAATAAAGGAAAAGTGCTTCCTCTCTTCCCAGTTCTCCAGCTTTGCTGTCCACGGGATTGTCTGTCACTCGAACAATACTTCTAAACAAAAATCACAGACTGCTTAGAAGTGAACAAAGGACACCTGCTACATAGGGAAATTTTGTTGTGTAGCCAGAGTGGTTCTTGGAGTATTTATAACCCAAATGCATTTATCAGACAAGACATAAATAGGAAAATACATAAGCATTAAAAAAAAAATCCTAGCATAAGTACAGTAAAATAAAACCAAAGAGAAGGAATTTTTAAAAAGGCCAAGGTGCAAATCAGTGAATCCATAAAGCAGTAAACTTGATTAGAATAACTAAGACTTCTATTTTTTATAATGGAATATTTCAACCATATTGAAAGGTAGAGAGATTAGTGTAATAAAGCTTCATATACTCCTCAAGCTGAACAGTTGTCAACTCTGAAACAATCTTGCTTTATTTATATTCATTCCCCTCTGCCATCATCACTGAGTTATCTTGAAGTAAGTCCAAGACAAAACAGCTCATCTGTATATATTCAAATATATATTTCAAAAAGCCAATGGTTTTTTTTTGTTTTGTTTTTTTGGTGATAGTACTAGGGGTTGAACACAGGCCTTCACACAGAGCTACATCTCCACCCTTTTACTCTATTTTTTATTTTGAGACAAGAGTTGCTAAACTACCCCTTAGACTTATGCCCCTCCTGCCTCAGCCTCCCAGAGTTCTGGGATTACAGGTATGGGCCATGATATACTGGGCTTTTTGTTTGTTTGTTTGTTTGTTTGTTTGTTTTTTGAGATGGAGTCTCACTGCATAGTCCAGGCTGGCTTTGAATTTACTGTGTAGCCCTGTCGGCCCTCAAACTCATGATCTTGCTCCTGTAGCTTACCTCCTGAGTGCTAGGACATAGGCATATGCCATCATGCCTAGCTGATGATTTTTTTAAGGTCACCACTTACCATTATCAGACCTAAAAATAAATAGTAATAACTCCTAAATGCCATTAAATAATCAATCAGTATTCAACTTTTCTGAGGTGTTTTGTTGTTTTGTTTTGTTTTGTTTTTCATCTTTTTGAGACAAGGTCTTGCTGTGCAGTTCAGGCTGGCCTTGGGCTCACTTTGTAACCCAGGCTGGTCTCGAACTTGCAATGATCCTCCTGCCTCAGCCTCCTGAGTGCTGGGATTACAGGAGTGCACCATCACACCTGACTTCCTAGTTTCTTAAAAGTCATAATAGATGGCTAGTTGAAGTTAGGAACCCAACAGATAATTATTGTTTACAATGTTTCTTAAATTTCTTTAGTTTTCTCCTTTCTTTCTCATACAATTTATTTGTTGAAGAATCCAAATTGTCATGTAGATGAAAACATTCTGGTTTTTCCAGATTTATCCTCAATATGCTAGCATGTTCCTCTGTCTCTTGTATTTTCTATAAGCCAGTAGTGAGATCTAGAACAAGTCTGGCTTTAGGAAATGTCAATAAAAACAGACAAACTTGCCAGATGCGGTAGTACACTCCTATAATCCCAGTTTCTAGGGAAGCTGACGGAGGGGGATTACACGTTCCAGGCCAGTCTGGGCAATTTAGTGAGACAGATAGATAGATAGACAGACAGACAGACAGACAGACAGACAGACAGATAGCTGGGAATATAGCCCAGTACAAGACCCTGGGTTCAATCCCCAGTACTGCAAAAACAAGAACCATAATAAAACAGACAAACTTTTGCAAATGTGATAAAGGGGAGATTTTTAAAAATTAAGAATGGAAGAATAAACACAACTGTTATGAAACACATTAAAATACATGTAAGAATGCTAGGTAAGCAAATAGGCCCACACCCACCACAAGATATGACCATCTACCAACTCCAAGTCAGTTCTGCATTTTGCTTCCCCTTTGCACAGGGCAGCAGAGATGCAGAGTAATCAAGTGACCTGCTCCTGGTTGGGGACAATGCTCAGGGAGAGGTGAGGCAGGAAAGCCAGCAGTCCTGGGGAGAAAGTATGGGCCTGGCTGGGCACTTCAGACTCCAGTGTTACCCTCCCACAGTGACTGGGGAAGAGGCAACCACCAGGCACCACCACAGAGTGGGAGTGGACCAGACATAGGTGCCTCTGAGAAGCCTAAGCTCAGGGTGGGACAGACACAGGTGTGCCTTCCACGGGTAACAACCAGATCCTGTATCAACATGGAGTCCAACAGTCCAGCTGAATCCCCACCCTGCTGCCTAGAGCTAGCAGAGACCAGAGAGTTGATGTCTTTCCCATTTACCAATGTGAGCAAGGACACAGCTTGGAGGAAAACCACAATCTGGAGTGAATGGATAGAGGGGCCGTGGGTGCATGGTGGGCACCTCAAAAACCCATAGGCCCAGTCTCCCTAATGAACGTAGATGCAGAAATCCTCAGTAAGATACTGGCAAACAGGACGCAGCAAATCATCAAGAAGATTGTACACCATGACCAAGTGGGATTCATCCCAGGGATGCACGGATGGTTCAACATATGTAAATCGATAAATGTAATACACCATATTAACAGAGCCAAGGACAAAAATCATATGATCATCTCAATAGATGTAGTAAAAACTTTTGACAAAATCTAGCACCCATTCATATAAAACCCTACAGAAAATTGGAACAAATGGTCTTTATCTCAATCTGATAAAAGCCATCTATGAGCCGGGCATGGTGGCACACGCCTTTAATCCCAGCACTTGGGAGGCTGAGGTAGGAGGAGCATTGCAAGTGCAAGGCCGGCCTGAGCTACATAGTGCGACCCTGCCTCAACAAACCAGGGCTGGGAGTTTGGCTCAGTGGCTTAAGCACCTGTCTGACAGGCACGAGGTTGTGAGTTTGATCCCTGGTGCCACAAAACAAAACAAAAAAAAAGCAAATTCAGTAGTGGATGCCAAGTTAGTGCCCAAAAATCAGTAGCCTTCCTGTACACAAATAACAAACTCACTGAGAGAGAAATTAGGGAAACCACCTTTCACAATGGCATCCAAAATAAACTAAATACCTAGGAATCAATCAGTGAAGGATGTAAAAGATTTCTACATTGCAAACTACAGTATTCTGAAAAAGGAGATTGAAGAGGATATCAGAAAATGTAACGATATCCTTTGCCCTTGGGTAGGAAGAACCAATATAGTGAAAATGGCCATACTCCAAAATTGTTATACAGATTTAATGCAAGTCTGATAAAAAAAATTCCAACAGCATATCTCACAGAATTAAGAGAAAATAATTCTAAAATTCATTTGGAAGCAAAAGAGACCTAGAATATCTCATTGATTAATTTTTAAAATTTTACTTTTTTTTGCTGGGTTTGTAATCCCAAGCCCAAGAAGGCTGAGGCAGGAAGATCGCTGCAAGTTGAGGTCAGCCTGGTCTACATAATGAGTTCAAGGCCAGCCTGCACTATATAGCAAGACTATGTTTCAAACAAACAACAAAATTTTTTTTCTCATCCTCCTGTTCTCCATACCCTCTACCTTTACTAGGATAACTACTAAGCTGAATGAATCTCTAGATAGCTAGTTAAATTTATGCTATTGCTGTTGAATACTGATCTATTGTTAGTAGAGGTAAGGTTGTTCCATGTACTTGATATTTACGGTTGGTCAACAGTAAGTCAATACTGGGCCGTCTTAATGTTCATACTATCATTATTCTGTTTCTACGGTTAAGCATGGTACATTATTATAAAAGTACTGCATGCTAACTCATTGTGCCTAGAGCTCCAAGGGCACAATCAGTTAAAGACATTATTGGTCTTTAGGGTTTGTCAAGATTCAGTTTATCTTTAATGCTATAATTGATGCTGATTTTATTACTATAGCCAAGACGACACAGTTGTTACTATTAATTGGTTTTCTTGGAGTTTCAGTGTCAGGATTGCCTTGGGGTCAGTAACAATACTGGGGTTCATTCCTGGAGAACTGGGTACCGGACCAAACATGCCGCAGCCTCCCATCCCCAGTAAGCGGAGGTGGCTGGATCCTGAAACAGAGGCAAAGGCCAAGAGCCGCACCCAGAGGACACCACTGAAAAGCAGACATGAATGAAAGAGGTCTCCTAACAACCAAGCTTTCAGCGCGAATCAACTACAAGCCTCCACACAGGACAAACAAAAACAGAAACTTGAGAAAACATGGCACTAAAATGCCTCCAAAAACTCACAACTCCCCCAAAGTTGATCAAATGGGAAGAAGCCAAAAGCCACATAGTCAAATTATTTAAAATTATATCAGAGGAGAAACAAAACAGATCAATAAGGCATTTGGCAAATTCCAATAAGATACAAATAAACAGATAATGGGCCAAATAAACAAAATGATCATGGAGTCTACAGAAGACACCAATAAAAAGCTAGCAGAGCTAAACAAAACATGAATGACCAGCATGGAAAAGAATTAGAGTCCATAAAAAGCATCCAAACAGAAATTCAGGAGATTGAAAAGCACTGAAAGTATGGGCAGCAGAAGTGATCCGATGTGAGGATAGATAAGAAGTCAAGAAGCTGGGCGTGGTGGCGCACGCCTTTAATCCCAGCACTCTGGAGGCTGAGGTAGGAGGAGCGTTGTGAGTTTGAGGCCGGCTTGGGCTACAACATGAGCACAAGGCTGGCCTGAGCTACATAGTGCGACCCTGCCTCAAAAAAACCAGGGCTGGGAATTTGGCTCAGTGGCTCAAGTGCCTGTCTGGCAGGTGCAAGGTTGTGAGTTCAATCCCTGGTGCCACAAAAAAACAAAACAAAACAACAACAACAAAAAAAACCCTTGTCAAGGGCTGGTGATATAGCTCAGCCGCAGAGTGCCTGCCTGGCAAGTGTGAGGCCCTGAGTTTGATTCCTGGTAAAAAAAAAAAAAAACCTTGT